>JAOEHX010046526.1:0-19323 GCA_025448015.1 Bolborhynchus lineola | reverse complement strand
GGGGGTGGGGGTTTGGATCATGGTGAGGGGGACATGGGGACATCCCCCAGGCCACCGGGATGGCCGTCGGTATGGCTGTGACAGGAGCATCATGCCGTGGTTTAGGAGTGTTCTTGGCCACAGCAGTGCGTGCCGGTGCTGAGAGCTGTATGGGAAGGGTGGGAGGAGGCTTGGAAGCAAGGCTGATGCTATGCAGACAGTGCTGCTCCCTGTAGATGTTTGATCCGTGACACCTAAACCAACTACTTGCCTTGAAGAGGGACAGGTGGAGGCTGGCATGTAGGGGCAAACGCAGTCAGAGATACTAGCACAGATTCAAGTAGTGATGCTGGTTCCTGTGGCCCTGTAAAACCCTGTGTGTACCGAAAAAGAAAGTTCATTAATATCTTTCAGCAGCCTCTTGGTTGATGTGCAGAGCCTCACTTGACAGCTCTCAGTTCCACTTCTCTATGACTAATTTAAATCAGCCTTAAAATAAATCACTGAGCGCTTGTCTGCAGTGTGTCTCCCATCGGGGCCCAGGGTCTGTGCTCCGTTGCTGTTTTCCCTGTCCTCCTAACAAACTGCGTATGGTTGGTGGCATAGATGGGTGATGCCTTTTCAGGCAGAATTGAACTGTGTCCTGGCTGTACCAGAGACGTGCTCAGGACTTGACAGCTCTTTTGGGACACTGTTAATACCCAATTCTCATTACAGAAATTGGAACTATGCTGTCACACAGTCCCTTAGCATGGCTAAAGTTGTCATCTTGACAAGGCTTTAATGGTTTCTTCGAATGCCATTACAGCCGCAGAAACATAGTTCTGGAGAAACCATTGAATAACACAGCCCAGCACTCTCTGCAGACTGTGATTTGGTGCCTCGTAATCCCCTCCATTTGGTTTAAACACGGTCCTCCAAAAAGGTGCTTTTACACAGCTTCCTGCTGGAGGTGGAGGTTTGGACACTGCTCTCTGCCTTGCTCAGCAGTAAGGGGCTTGTGACCATGGGAATTGAAGAAGACTCTCCTAGAGCAGTGGTTTTTACTGCCAGTGCTTGACACACATAGCAAGTCTTGAAGAAATAGCCTGGCATCACAGTGAGATAGGAGACGCAGAAATGAAACTAAACATCACGCTCGGTTAAATGGTGTGTAAGCTGGCAGAGCCCTGCGGCTGTATTGGCGTATCCCCAAAATGACCCTCCCAGGCACCAGCTTTGTTAACCATTAGCAATATAATGAAACGCAGCAAAGGAATTAGAAGTCTTTCCTAGCAACCAGGGAACTGAGGATTGGAAGCAGCGCAAAAAGAGAGCTAGGCTGCCATCACTTCAGTGACAGGCTGTCAGTTATTTCAGATTGCCACCTCTGTCCTGTCCCTGTGAGCACGGAAAGCATGTGATGCTTTGAAACATCAGCACTTGGCTTCAAACTGGGACCTAGACCTCGCTGGGGCAATCAGACCTTCTCAGAGCAACCATCTGCACCAATACAGTTCTGTATCTTGATGGTGTCATGCATTCAGATCTCACACGCTTCCCTTTTGAACTTCCCGATGATGCTCATTCTGCAGCCGGGAGCACAGCCGGAGATGTTTGATTTCAATTCCACATCAAGTCTGCGCACACCTGGAAGGATGGTTGTGGATGCCTGCGCTGTGGATTTGCACGCGGGGCTCCAGCCTCCCCACAGCCAGTGCTTAGGTTTTCAGCAGAGCCTTTAGAAGCTCTCGCACATCTCAACAAGAAAGCCTCTGGCTTCCGAATCTTAAAGCAAGCATTTCACACAGCTCTGAGCCCTGGGCATCAGTTGACAGCAAAGAGTTTCCTCCTCAGAAATATCTGCCTCCAGGAGAGTTTGGGTTTTTCACAGCTCTTCTTCCTTGGTTTTGCTTCTTTTCTCCAAAGTGCCCCATTTCCCAGGGAATTACCCATTTCTTGTCATTTCAGATTGACACCCTATGAGTGGTACAGCCCCCACCCCTGCTCACAAGGCAGATGCAATCTTCTCGTGAATCAGTACTCCCTCGGCAACAGCTTGTGGTTTCCAGTCGGGGGGTTCATGCAGCAAGGCTCCACCATTGCCCCCCAAGCATTATCCACGCGCTGTGTCAGTGGAGTGTGGTAAGATGAGCCCTCCTTAAGAGGAGGGTGGGGATGGGGATCAGTCCACGGGGAATCTCAGTTCACCATCTTTGCTTCTGCTTTCCCTAGGTGGGCATTCACCTTGATCATCATCTCCTCCTATACAGCCAATCTGGCAGCTTTCCTCACCGTGCAGCGGATGGATGTCCCCATCGAATCCGTGGATGACCTGGCTGACCAGACAGCCATCGAGTATGGCACCATTCACGGCGGCTCCAGCATGACCTTCTTCCAAGTAAACCCCATTCATTTGCTAACTGGGGCAGGGTGTGCAGAGGACACCCTTTAACCAGATTTGAGTGTCCCCCCACCCTGTCATTTCCGCTTCTAGCACAGGAGGGACCTCTGGAGAGACCCCTGGGCCACAGTGGATAATGATGGGATAAATGGTGGGGGATGCTCGGCAGAGGACAGGGAATATAGGATGTCGTAACACAGCATCCTGGTGTGCTCTTGGGATGCGGGTTGACTGGGATCAGGACCTCTGCTGACACCTGGACACAGTGCTTGGATTTGGAAAGCAACTTAACACTGGGGGTGTCACCAAATGGCACGCATCGCCGTGTCACAGTATGGTATAACGGGGTCTTCAGCAGATGAGCATTTGCAGTCCAATTTCTATGGGTCTTTATGTACTTCTGATGTACTCTTAGCTGTGGTGTGAGAGTGCCTCAGGTTAGGTAGGCAAAGCGGTGTTTGCACGCCCAGGCAGCGTGTATCAGAGTGCTGGAAGTCTGCGTGTGGTCAGTGACACTGTGAAAAGTCAAGTGTGTGCAAACTTAAGCGAGCCATTTAGCCCAATGTAATTTTTGTCTTCCCTGCTCTGTTGAGAAGGGAAATAAAGGAGTGAATCCTCTCTGCTGTGCTCCGCATGCACAAAGAGCTGCTTGAGGATTATATATTTCTTACTTGCTGAAATTCCAAGAGGAGAGAAAGCTTTTCTTGCCTTTTTTCCCCCTCTGAGTCTGGACTCTATTTGGAAGGCTGAGAAATCTCTCAAGTGAGCCTGAGCTTTTCAGCCCAGCTTTACACCCTCCAAGGCTTTGGCAAAAAGCTACTTTTAAGCAGAACATTATATCTAAAATAAGCTGAACAGAGCCCAAGTGACCATGGTGGTTGTCTACGAGGCACTCACTTCGTTCTTTTCAGGAAGGTTTTCAGGTTTAAAATCCTACCTGTGGCTCTGTGCTGCCTTGAGGGTGATGGAGTTGCTGATAACAGAGGAGGAATCAGCAAAAGGTGTTCTTGTACCATTTGCAGTGCTTTAAGCGATGTTGGGATCCATTTACCTCTGGTGTAGTAATGGTGGGTCAAATACAGTGATGGATTAAGCCAGCGTGGCCGAGGCTGCCTTCACCAGCCCTCAGCTCCTGGTTGTATGAGATGTATGCCCAGTGCTGGAGCCCCTTGCCTTGTAACCTGCCCTGACAGCCGTCTCCCCTGCCACTAACACACAGGATTAAGGTTTAAAAGTGCAGTGAATTGGGAGCACAGCCTCTGTTCGTCTGTCCCTTGCCCAAGTGGCTGCACCCGAGGGACAGAGCTGGATGGATGAGGACGGTAACTGGGTCAGCAGCAGATTCCTTGAGGCTCTCCAGCATCATGCCCCAGCCACAGAAAATGAGCCCTTGAAAGTGCAATGGCAGGGGGTGCCCTAATGTCATGTACCTCTCTTGGCTGAGAGGGGAGGTGGGGTAAGAGGTTCTGTGTGCGGCAGAAATGCAGGGGGAAAGGGGTGAATTCGGGTGCTCCTTATGTAGACCAGAGTGTGTTTATCCTCAGGTTCCGTGCCAGCAAGCTTCACTCTTTGTTCAGCACAGGCAAGGGAAGTTAACGATCATTAGCTCTTCTCTCAATCAAACCAAGGTGGGTTCAACCACCAGCGAAGTCTGAGGATCTGGGGCTGGTTGAGCTTTAGCTTACTGTAGCCTATAAAAAGGCTCCAGTTCTCTTAAGCAGATTCCTTTGATTTGCCTCACAAGGGGGTGAACCAACATCTGGATTCAGGGAGCAGCAAGCTCCAAAAAGCTCTGGTGCTGCCTGCACCTTCAGAGCTCTTCTCAGTGGGATGGTGTCTGGCTCTGATGCTGGTGCCATGTTAAGTGCAAAGTTCCAGTGACAGACAACAGGGTGTGAGCTCTGCAGGGAGCATTTGGTGGTTTAAATCAACAAAGCACAAGCTATTTCTTCTGGCTTGTTGTGGTAACGATGTCTTTTCCTAAAACTGAAGTTATGCCGAGAGCTTTGCTGGAACGCATTGGAATTAGGTACGCATTTCATGCCCGGCTTTGCCAACAAAGTCTCAAATCCACCGTGATGTTTGGGCCCCTAAACCTCATTGAAATAAATGGAGGTTAGGCATCTAAAGCCGCCTGGAATCTGGCCCCAAATCTTCTTTGGCCTTTCTATCACGGGGTTTATGTTGCAGCAAGATGCTTCTACCTCAGCTGCTCCCTTTGTCCTGCAGAACTCCCGCTACCAGACGTACCAGCGGATGTGGAACTACATGTACTCCAAGCAGCCCAGCGTCTTTGTGAAGAGCACGGAGGAAGGGATCGCCCGCGTGCTGAACTCCAACTACGCCTTCCTGCTGGAGTCCACCATGAACGAGTATTATCGTCAGCGCAATTGCAACCTCACGCAGGTCGGGGGCCTTCTGGACACCAAGGGCTACGGGATTGGCATGCCCGTCGGTAGGCAGTGAAGACAAATTCTAGTCCTTCTCAGCTGTCGGCAGAGGACCGGAGCGTTTGAAAGGCTGAACCGGCTCTAAAGCCAAAGTCACGTCTCGCAGCTCTGCCCAGGGTCGTTTTCTATCTCAGGAGGAAAATCAAATACGTTGCTATTGCCCAACAGATGTGCGCGACCCTGCTCTGATCCAGAGCTATGTGACACGCGACTGCGGCTCTTTAAATAATTAATGTGAAAGATGTTTCAAAATTGCTGCTTATTTTCTGCATATGTGCTCTTTTCTGACTGTTTCCCCTTTGAAACCGGTGGTTTTGACTCATCCTGTGCTCCTTAATGTAGTGTTGCTGTAACTCCTGTTTTTAGCGCAAGTTTCTTAACAGCTGGTGGTTCTTAAAGCTTTAGGACAGAGAATTGGGCAATTCAGTGACTATCTCAATAATCAGGATTAGCAAATGTAAGGGTTTCGTCTTTTCAATGTGAGAGATAGCAAGAGAACATCATCTCCCAGAGCAGCACAAAGAAAGGATGTGGTGGTTGTTATTCCAAGCGATGGGTTGTTCTTTCAGCCACTCACAGGCTTGGGAAGCCTTGTTCCTGACCTTTAAGCACCTGCACTTAGCCATACAAAGTTAGGGTGCATTGCATCAGAACTGTCACACAAGCACTCAGTGTAGTTGAGCTAACATGCATAAGCTTGTAAAGTCACAGTAACCTGATTGTGAGTACAAATCCTTACTTTCAGGACGAAATTTGTTCTCACGTTGTCTTGTTAAACAGTGAAACTGTAGCAGATAAGGAAAGCAGAAAAGCTGCTCGCTGGGACAATAGTGCAGAGTTACTGGGAGAGCTGAGGTCTTTCCCACGGCCTTCTTCGGGATCATCATTCTGGCTGCAGTACAGCTCGGTACTGAGCACAGAAGTGAGCCTCCTCTACCATGAACCTTTAGGCTTGCGTCTAGGGTGAACCTGCTGCTGCTGCAGTGCAGCAGTTTGAGGGAAGAGGTGTTAGAGGAAGGTTAAGCCGGAGGCAGGATGACAGGAGATGGACCTCAGTGGTCTGGAGGAGCAGCAGTGTGGTACTGCAAACCCTGCCCCTGAAGCCAAAGCTCTCCCTTATAATGGCCCTCTTTAAATGGGTCCTGGTGAGCAGGTGAATTTGCCATCTGAACATGAGATGAACCAGTTGACAGCCCCAGCAGAGAGGCTGCAAGTTTCAAGGGCTTACGTGGACTGAAGGCCCTTCCAAACTGTTCAGAGATGAGCTTTTGTACCTGGGCACACTGGTAGGGCATCATGATGGGGATGAGCGGGGAGGAGGGCTGGCTGAGACGGTGCCTTACCATCTACCTCTTGGTGTTGCAGGCTCTGTGTTTCGTGATGAGTTTGACCTGGCCATTCTCCAGTTGCAAGAGAACAACCGCCTGGAGATCCTCAAGAGGAAGTGGTGGGAAGGAGGCAAGTGCCCCAAAGAAGAGGACCACAGAGCCAAAGGTAAGCTGCACGTGTGCCAGAAGGACAAAGCAGTCGAAGCATCCTTGTCAGCAGCGCAAGGTTGAATGTCCATCTGCACATGAGTGCTGCCAGGTTTTCTGCCTGAGAAGTACTTTTTCCCCTTGTGCTGACCTGAGATTCCGTCACAATTCAAGGAGAAAGCCAAACAGCTCTGCTGTGCCTCATGCTGTGTGTTTTTGCCTGGGGCAGAGATAGCGAGAGCAACCAAATGACAAATATTGGAGGCATATGGAGGGGAAATTAGTTTCTAATGAATGTCTGGGAAAATGGATGGCTAAAGAGATCAGACCAAAATCCTGGGTTCCTTCGAGGGAGATGGATCTCCACCACAGGCCCGCTGGTTAATGGCTCCAAGTGAAAGCGCCTTTTAAACAGCCGGGGGAAGGGACGCAAAGGCTTCATTAGTACATCTGTAAACTGAGGAGCAAATTCTTTTGCAATGCTATGCAAATTTCCATCAAAGCTACCACATTAGGCCGATGTCCCAGCGTGAGAGCAGTTGCCAGCTTAATGCAGTTGCTGCACGTTTTAGTTTTGGCACTCACTCTGGCCTCAGCAAGTGTTTGCTGGGAGGCCAGCAGGTCCCCCCATTGAATGGACAGTCTTCTGACCTCTCTAGTGCAGAGATGGAGAGCCAAGCCAGGTCCGTGGTCGGTGCAGGTGTTCCAGCTCTGAAGTGGAATCTAAGTCTGTGCTCTGAGGTAGCTGGGAAGGTAGGGTCCTGGGCTGCTTCTGCTGGTACCCAGTACACTTTGTGGCCCTGGGCAAGTGTCCCTGCTGGTTTGTGTCATGGCTCACTTCCTCACTCTGGGAAATGAGGAAGGCTGTAGCCTGCTGCTAGGTGTATATGGAAGAAGGCAGTACCTCTGAATGAGCTTGTGAATGGGTGTCTGAGGTGGCACCCAGTTAGGATTACAGAAGGATGTAGAGAGAGGTGCTGGCCCTAAATTCAATACTGCTGGGTGTGGAGGATGGTCTTTATCTTGGGTCTAAACTCTGAATATGGGCTATGTTTTCTGCCCTGCAATTGCTGTCTTATTGGAAACAGCTCTGCAAAGAGCTGATTTACAGAGTCGCTGCATTGCTCTGGAGGCAGTGCCAGAAGAATGACGGAGGAGGAGGGAGAAACGTGGCCTCCTAAGTTTTAAAACAAAACAGGTCAGCGATTTACAGGGATTTTGGTGAGATTCCATGTCTTAAAGCCGCACAGAGATTAGGTCAATAAATCATTGATTCTTACACTTTGATTTAACGCTACAGAGGGGAGACGAAGTCTTTCATAGATGTTTTTGTTGAATAATGGCTTCATACAGCCACCTCGCTGCAAAGCACCACACACTTTCGAGTAATCAATTGAATCAGGGGCCCAGACCACTTGAGACCCAAACCCAGTTAGCACAGAAGAGCTGTTTCTCTGAGGCTGTGTCACCCCAGCCCCATGGAAGGGGCTGTTTCCTCTGTATGGTCCAGAAAGTGCTGAGCAGAGAGCACCCAACCCCACCACCAGGTACCCCTGGGTGCCAAGGACCCCATTTGGTCACCATACAGTGTGAAACAGTGTTGGGGCCTGGTCTGGTTTGGAACTTCTGCTTGCTATTGCAATAGAAGCAGCTGTAATCATTTTTCACCAACACTTTGTAGTGCAATCAAAGGAGCTTTTCTTGATGCCAGCTTCCTTTAAAGCCTTTTCTTGTCTTCTTCATCTCTGCTTCTTGAACACGGCTCATCTTCCTTTGCAGACTTCAAAGTAACTAGAGCTGGGTGAATAATTGTGCCCGATTGATCTTTCATTTTTCCTCTTGTTTTCGGTTTGTCCACAAATTGCTTTGTACTTCCCACCAATGTACTTGCTGTTTATCTGCAAAATCATCATTTCTGAGAATGCATCTTCGATCCTGCAGTTATTGCAAGTCACCCAGGTTGCCATCTGAGTCATGCGGTTAGCTATTAATAGGACAGTGCTGGCTATGTGGTTTTGATCCCTGGCTGGGGATATGCAATGCCAGCAAAGATGCTTGCAATTTATGTTGTGCCTACCTCTCACCGCATCGTCCCTTCTGCTTTATTGTAGGCCTGGGAATGGAGAATATCGGTGGAATCTTTGTGGTGCTCATCTGTGGCTTAATCGTAGCAATTTTTATGGCAATGCTGGAATTTTTGTGGAGCCTTCGTCACTCTGAACAATCAGAGGTAGGGCCTGAAAGTGTCCTGATGGGACAGTGTATGTTTACTGTTACCTGCGGGGTGCTCAGCAGTGCAGTGCTCTGGAGCTAGTAAGGCTGAGGTAAGCGTTCCTAGTTTAATGAGAGCTCAGACACAGGGTAAGGCTAGGTCTATTGGCCAGGGTCTAAAATGCATTAATTCCTACTAAGATCGAGGCTGTGGGATGCTCCAAGGGCTTTTGAAGGGATCAAGGGTGTGTCCAGGTACCTTTCCCAAACAAGGGATCACCCCACGATTTCTCCCTGCAGTAAGCCTGGGTGTCAAGTTGATTTGGGGAGCCAGAACACAGGAGGGTCTCTGACAAGAGGTGGAACCTATTGGGCTAAATCGAGCCTAAATGTCTGAGCACTGATGTTGAAAGCCAGCGGTCAGATGAATGCCGGAGGCCGTATCGCTTTGGCATCAGAATCCAGAGCAGAAGCAGCACTGCTGGGGCTTGCAGCTTACTTATGTGAGCAGCACGTCTCGGGTCTGCCTTCCAGGTGTCGGTGTGCCAAGAAATGGTGACGGAGCTGCGCAACATCATTCTCTGCAAGGACAGTTTCCACCCTCGTCGGAGGCGAGGGGGAATGGTACGGACTCGCCCCGTTCTCCCGGAGGAGCGCCGAGCCCGCAGCACAACCACGCTCAGCAATGGGAAGCTGTGCAGTGGGGGAGAGCCAGATCCCCTGGCACAAAGACTGGCTCAAGAAGCCGCCCTGGTTGCCCGAGGGTGCACGCACATCCGCGTGTGCCCCGAGTGCCGCAGGTTTCAGGGTCTCCGGGCACGGCCGTCTGCGGGCTCGCCCGCACGGAGCGAGGAGAGCTTGGAGTGGGAGAAGACCACCAACAGCAGCGAGCCTGAGTAGCGCTGGGGCAGGGGCGTTGGGGTGGGACGAGAGGGTCCTGTTCCATTTTACAGAACATGGACTTGTACAATGTCAACTTGTTTTTAAACTCAAAGCAGTTACCCAGCTTCTCCAGAGCAAGGTGGACCTTTGGGCTGATGCGCAGGCCTGTCCGGAGGGTCGGCTTTGGTTTAGGTGTCCGAGAGGATGCGTGTACCGCTGAAGGGCTGATGCAGCAGGAGCCATGTCCTCTGCCTGGCCTGTCCCCAGCAGTTGTCTCCGTGCCACCGTGCGGCTCCCAGGTGGGAAGGGTGAACGTGGTGGGTAACTGGTGTAGCAGATGTTGCCCATGCAGGGGCAAGATGGTTCTTTAAGCTTCTCCACCCCAGGCCGGGATAAAGGATGCTGGCGCTGCCTCCCCATCACATAGACTTACCAGGGGATGTTCTCAAAGGGCAGGGAGGGGGGTGTCTTTTTATTTGATGTGGACAAGGGATGGGAAGGGAGGAGTCATTCTTTTGTTTTGGTTTATTTTGGGTATGTCAGGACCTAGTCTGCAAGGCACCAGGTTTCAGGTGCTGACATCTTCCTTTTCAGAGTCTGTCGGATGGACTGAGGGAGGAAGGGAAGGGAAAGATGGGATGGGACAAGCTCCCCACGAGAAGCAGCTTTTACTGAGAGTCCATCTGAGGAGTTGTTTAAAATGCATAAATATATATATAAATATATATATACATAGATATATATATATTAAGATGCCAAAAACCAACCAACCAACCAACACAGTGATCTTAAAGAGGCCTTGAAACGCCTGGAATTTCAGGGGTTCTGTGTCTTTTGTTTAGTTCCGGGGTTATCTTTTGCTTTTTCCTTCCTGCTTTTGGGATCGGGTGGGGGGAGCCTTTTGAGGATGGTGAGGTGGGGCCTTCCTACCAAGGGAGGTGGTATTTGCTGCCCACTGTCGCTCCCCAAAGCATCCACAGCCCCAAACAAGCAACTGAGCTCCCTTGTTCGTGACCCATGGAGCACTCTCAGCCTTGAGGGTGGCTTGCAGCCCATGTCTAGCAGCAACAATGCCTCACAGCATTTGAGATAACCATTTAGCCTGGGATGTGATGTAAGGAACAATATTTACTTCCCTAGCAACAGCAGCAGCTCACCCTCTGCTTGGTAGACGTGGGTTTTACATTGACAAATTTCATTTTCTGATTGAAAAACAAATTCTATGCAATTTCTGATTGTAGAAGGAAAGAGACGACAGTGGAGAGAGGCAGGGGAGATAAAGCCTTGAGTGAAGGTACATCCTGTTCTTGAATTGTTTTCTTTTCTTTTTGTCTTGAATGTACTGAAATAAAAGATGTCCTTGTATAATCATGCCTTTTCTTTCTCTTTCCTTCCCTGTCCACACTCACAAAAGTCATGAGGCAGTTTGAGACCCGTGTACTCGGGGAAGAAACCCAGCAGAAAGGGAAGAGGTGCTTTGGCTGTTGCAGGTCTCTGCTGCCCCAGCGTGTCCACATCCGTGGTGTTGCCATTATCTGTAGCTGAATGGAGACAGGAGAATAAAAAGAAAGCAAGCTCAAGTGGTGGTAAAGGACAAAAGAACCCATAACTAACAGCAGGGCAGCCTGTTCAGGGAGCCCAGGTTTCCATGCGATGTGGACCACATCAGTTACAGCCTTCCTGAGGCTTAGGTACAGCAAGTCAAATCTATCATGGTGTCACGGGCCAGAGCCTGACTCCAGCAGATGCTTCTGATGAGGATGTGGAGGGAACAGGATGCCGTGGTGATGGGCACATTAGAGTTGTTCCGTTGTTTCGAGCAGCACGTGCAAAGGAGTGTCTGCCACACAGCAACAGTAAAATGTGCATGCTCAGAGAGTGCTCGTGTAACCAGGAGGAGAGGATTTAGAGCTTATTATGCAGGATGTCATGAGAGAAGTGCATAAAGGTCCTTTCTGGCCTTAGTACCTGTAAATCTGCAGTGAAGGTGCAAGGCTGAGATGAGGTAAGGCTTTGCCAGAGCCCGAGAATCCAGTGCCATGGGATCAGAGGGGCAGATCCTCAGCTGAGGTAAGTCAGCAAACCCTCCATCCCTGCCCTCTGCGAGGAGCCACACTTGGGCTCTCGACAGTACTGACAGCAACAGCAGAGACATCACAGTATGCTTGTGTGGTCTTTAAACGCTGACATGTTTTCACGAGCAGCAGAATATATTCATCAAAAAGAAGCTTCTCTTTAAAATGTATTTACAGATTAGCAGAAGAAAAGGCTCCACGAATCATTTATGAGACCTGATGTTTTCTCACCCCTTCACCGCAGTGAATAAAGCGGGATCTTGACAGAGCCCGGCGTTACTCCTCTGCTCCTCCAAAGATCTTGCAGTCATCTGCCCAGACAGATTACGTCAGGAAAGAAATTAGGAGAGACCACCTGGTTTCCCACTCTTCTTTTTAGCTCTCCTGTTTGTTTGTGCCACCCATATGGTATTTTATATCTGGGTCTGTATTTTAAGGAGCTGTTTTTCGTGCCCCTCTTGCCCTCTTCTGTCTTCTTTAATGTTCAGAATGTTCGCACTCAGAAGGGAAACAGACCTCAGAGGAGGAGTGGATGGATAGAAGCTGCTGTCATTTGGATGCCTCTTTTAGTGTCTCTGTAGGTCCTGTGTTTTCTGCTCACTGGTGGATGCCTACAGGTTTTAGACAGGAGGGACCCAGAGCAGGCAGCGTTATGCATACGCCTGGGTTTGGGCTCACATACATTTGTGTGCCCAGGTGGGTTTACATCTCACATGTTCTCTCCCTCTTCAGTTTTTGCTCTCATCTTTGAAGCTATTGTGGGAGCTCTGCTGCTCAGCCGGTCCCAATGCTAATGCAGGTCAAGATCTGGAGTGGTTCCTGTCCAAGAGGCACTTTCCCAGTATTGTCATCTCCTGATAAAACTCGAGTAATTCTAGTCAGATATCTCTGCAAATTCCGCCGGGAGCCAAAGATTAGATCAATTAAAATGTAATGCTTTGCTTTATCCCCTGTGACCATTTTGTTTGATCCTCTTGCTTCCCCCTCTCTGGGGGCTGAGGCCTCACGCTTGTCCCTGCAGTGACAGCCAGTCCTGAGTAGACAGCACTTGGGCAGGCTCCGGACTGAAGGGCCTGAGATTTCTCTTTGTGCAGTAAACCCCATGTTTGTGGTGGTGGTCCATACAGTTCCATTTCCAGCTAATGATAAAAACCTATTTTCTCCCTGGAGGTCGCATGGGTGAAGGTGTTAACAAATTTGGGGCTATTTACTGGGGGCCTTCACTGCAACGAATGGCATACATAAAGTAGGAAGGAGGTTGCTCTGTGAGCAATGAGAGCCCACAGGACTTAGATGAGAAAGATGGTGAGCTATAGAATAGATTTAACCCTTTGTATGAAATAGATTTAACCCTTTGGACCTTAGTGGTCCTGAGATAGGAGTCTTTTTAACCATTTCAGACCCACAGAAACTTTCCCTGCTTCTGCCCTGCCATGTCCACTTCTCTCCTTGAGCCCTGAGTGCTTCACCAGGTAAGTGACCCAAAAGGTGGGAGGCAAAGGGAACAGCTATTGGTTTGCTTTGCTTTTCATGCACTAATCCTGAGTAACAGAAAGGGTCTGGAAAGGGGTGTGTATCCCAGCAGTCATGTAAGCTGGTGGATATGCCTACAACACTGATAACTGCAGCTGTGGGCACAGGGAAACTGGGCTAGACACAGAAATGTGGTTAACTGGTTTTGATGGGTGACAACTCTGAATGATAGACATCCACTGGGAAAAGGAAAGGACCTGTAGGCAAGATCTGCTTGGTGGAGGCTGTCAAAGAGTAAAGAAGCAAAGGTGGACTGCTCTGTTGTTTAGGTTTGGGGTGAAGCTGTCACCATTTGGCAATGAAGTGATTGATGATTTTCGTTTGGCTCCGAGATTAAGTATTTGCAAGATACATGTTTCTTTCTTCTGCATCACCTGTGTAGCTAATGAAGGTGATGAAATCTCCCATAGCGAATTTGACTATATGGCTCTGACTAGAGCCTGCCAGTGAGGCAGCTCTCCAAAGCAAGGAAAAGAGCCCAATGGCTTAGAGGCATAAGCAAAGGCAGAATCAGGCCAGTGACCTGCACAAGGAGCCGCAAAGTGCCATCAGAAATGGTAAAAAGTCAGTCTGCGCTCACACTTGACACTTGCAAGTGTGCTGAGTTTGGTTGCTCCTTGCTGAATAGCCAACCATGAGGGTATACGTATATATATGCCTAAAAATGAGGAGCTGCAGCTTGAACGGAGTTAGCAGAGCAACAGCTGAGCATGCTGAAACGCCTGCTGAACGGAGGATAAAGCACCCACAGTTCCAGAAACCCCATTAGAGTTTGATGGCCACTAACTGATTGAAAATACAGAGCTGAACTCTTCTGGGTACAAAGTAGCACTGATGAATTCAGTATCAATAGGCTCCTCTGGAAGTTGATACCACACTGGGAAAACAGCCCTGTATCAGCTGGATCGGGCAATGGGCAGGTTTATGCAGCCTTCGGGGAGGGGGTTTTCCCCTCCAAGGGAGAATCTGCTGTGCCCCAGCTGAGTTAATAGGCTGATTTGTGGCAGGACTGCACCATTTCATCCCAGGAAGCATTCCAGCCAGCAGATGAGGATCGCCTGCCTTGCCACCAGTGTGTGGATGCCTGGGGGGGTGTGCGGCAGTCCATCACCAGCACAAAGGGCCACACAACAGCAGCTCTCTGAAAGCTCTGCTGAGGCCAGATCAGTAAGAAAATGAAGGGAGCTGGCTTAATTAACAAAGGCTTTCTCCTCTGCTGTTCAGGTCTGCAGTTATCAATGTAGCTGGCAGTTTGCAGAGACTGAAATGACAGTAGCTGGCTGTAAAGGAGATAACTGTCAGATTAGCCAGTACATAGCTTCTGCCTAGGGTTTCTATGTCATACCTATCTTGAAGCATCTCCATGTATCAAAGGGGCTAGTTGGCCATTTGCCTTTAAAAAGTACCCTTTTCAGTGTGATAAATGAGGGTCTGTTACAGCACAAAGACCTAACATTTCTTGTTTTTTTGACTTAGGCTGATTTGGAACAGTATTTCTTGCTCTTTAGTCAATTTGGACAGAGTAATCCTTTCTGCTGTATTTATTGTGGTGCTTGTGTTTTTGGTGTCTCAGGGATTGACTTTAGAGTACAAGGGAGAGAAAATGTCTGTTGAAGTGTAAATGCAATGAGAAGGGCTGCTCCAGGCAGACAGAGGTTCTTCTCATGGCTGGTTAGGACTCGCATCCCTATCTCCAATAAGGAGCTGTGCTGGGCTATGCCTGCTCTGGGCTGGTCCAAAGGCGCTGCTGCATATCCCAATCAGTGTGCAGCATGGAGAGCAGAGAGGGCTTGTTCTTTGTTTGGGACAGTGTTAACTGAGGTAAGGGGGAATTTCACTGACATCGGTGAGGAGAAGGTAACTTAGAGCAGTATAGGTGAAACCCGTGCTTTTTCAAACCTGTTCTCTTTGGTCTTTTC
Organism: Bolborhynchus lineola; assembly: GCA_025448015.1. NCBI lineage: Eukaryota > Metazoa > Chordata > Aves > Psittaciformes > Psittacidae > Bolborhynchus > Bolborhynchus lineola. The sequence continues at coordinate 4,416 of JAOEHX010046526.1, read as the reverse complement.
CTCTGTCTCTGCCTTCCAAACACCTTTCTCTATTCATCCCCCAAATACTCCTCCTCATGCTGCTCAGTCTCAGGAAAAAGGCCTTGGTTTGGCTTTCGCCTGAACTGCCAGGAAATGCTCTTGAATATCGTCTTCTGGCTTTTCAGGCTTAGCTCTTGCTGAGCTGAGCTTTAAAGCCATTTATTTTGAAGCCAACAGTGAATGCAGTTGAGGAGAAAGAACTAGGGGAGGGAAAGAAAAAAGACCTCTTATTCCCAGGTGAGCACTAAGATGTCTGAGCTGCCTGCCTAAAACTGATTGTTCTTCCAGAGCCTATAGTAAATACCCTTGCGTGTTAGCTGTAGAGAACACTCTGATTATTGCTTGCTGAACTAAACTGGGACAAGGAGGTGAACACACAGCCTCTGGTTTTATTCCCAAGCCATTGATCCGCCACGATATCTTTAGCCCTTAGACAGCTCAAATGGAGGTCACGACGTGGTAGGGAGCCAGGCATTAGGAGGATACCAAGTGTCTGCGTTCTGAGGTCCTGTGGGCCAGATTGCTCTCTTCTGCGAGGAAGGTTGGTTTGCTGGCTGTTTCAAATAGCCCCAGCACACTGCTGGCCATGTGACTGGGTCAAATGGATGGGTTTTCCCTTTTGAAGCTAGACTTCAAATGTGGAAACAGAGTTTTGTGAGGTGGGTGTCTTTGTGGAGGAAGTCCGCTGGTTTAGCAGACACAATTAGTGGCTCTGACCAAGCTGTTTCATTATAACTCCCCTATGTGCACATTGTATTTCAAGCGAGCATCATTATTCTGGAATGAAGCCCCTTTTCTTTCAGTTTACTTTTGGGCAAATTCATGCCCACAAAGAGCTGTCAGAAAGCAGCAGCAAGGATGGCAAAAATGCCACCAAGCCATAGCAAGTGCAACGGGAGATGGTCTCATAGGGGATGCTACGCTCTGGCTGGGCCACACTTTGCTCACAGTTGCTTCTGTCTGTGGTGGCAGTTGCATCCCAGCAGCAAGATCAGCAGTAGTGATCACTCTACCAGCTTGCTGATCCACGTCAGGCTTTGGGCTTAGCCTGCATCCCTTTGCTGCTTGTGCTGTCTTGACAGTGAGATAGGGATGAAGACATGCCAAGTGGAGGAAGGATGGTGCAGGCTTTGAGGTGCTGACTGCAGGGCGGGAGACCACAGCTGCCCATTCTTGCTGCTCCAGCAGCACTTAGTGCAGCTTTGGGAATGTTGCTTTACCACCCTGAGCATTGTAAAACGGGGATGACCTGAGTGCTTCCCAGCCTCACCATGTTTACTAAATACCCTGTCAGAGAATAGAAGCAGAGGAAATTCTTTGGATTGATGTGTAGGAGTCGAGGGGGTCTGGCAAGGTTTAATCTGTCCATGTTTGCAAAGGACTCTGAGAGCTCTGGGGGAAAACGGGTGGAGATTTGCCAAGTGTTTGCTAACATTAATAGTTAATTATTATGAATGCTGGCAACCTACGTACTCGGGCATCACGCTTCTCCGAGTGAGATCCAGACCTGTAATGGAGTTGTTGCACACGCAAGATGGGAAGAGACATTTCTCACTCTGGTTTGTCCTCTTCTCCCAGCCAAAGTCCCATTCCAAAGTCAGACAGCAGTGGCACTTTTGTCTGATCACAGCAACTAGTTATGAATCCAGAGCATTTGGCAGAGGGAGACCTAGCCATTTTCATGTTTGGATTCATTTCTGTCCGCTGGTGTCTTTTTTTGTCTGACAGAATGGAAATCATGGTCCAAAGTGAGCTGTGCAGCAGATGGGACAGACACGGAGTCAACTGGAGAAGGGCATTGGGCATGACCAATGTCCAGGTTTGTCCTTCTTGCTGCTCGGGCTGGGTCAGGGAGTAGCTTGCCATGGTGCTATACTTCCCAACATGTGAGGTGGGAGAGGATCCACGTCATGATGGAGAGGGTGAGACAGCAGCCAGCTGAGCCTGGCTCTGAGTGTGTGAGATTTGATTTGCAGCCATAATTTGATGGCCAGTGCCATTGCAGCGGTACCTGAGAAAGCTGCCTTTATCTAATAGTAGTCATCCAGAAAATGAAATCAAATGAATAAAAGGCTCAAGGTCCATTTGGTCCTATGAACATGCCAAGCAATTGCCGAATTAGGGAAATTCAACTGATCTTCAGGCTGCACCAAAGTAATGATTTACTTTCCATTTCTGCTTTTGAACATGCAGTCTGAAGTTCTCAAGTTGAAAGCTGCATCGTTCCTTTCTTTTGGCTACTGATAATAATTTAGAGTTATGACCATGGAGTAACGTTTGCTCCAAAAGGTAACTTCAAGGTGCATTAGTCTCGGATAATTGACAGACACTGAAGGAATGAGTTGGGAAGCACTTATGTGGAACCAAAGATCTTGGTGAATTGTTACCTTAGATTAATGGTGTGGTGAGAAGCTGCTCGGAGTTGATCGGCTGGCAGTCGTGCAAAATGGATGGCAGGCTTTAAAGTTATTAGCAAAGCATCTATGAGACAGCACTGCCATAGATTTATACGCTATCATTGTGTCTTAAGGGGCCCAAATCTGCAATGTGCTCTGAGTCCACAGGGCTTCAGTGGGAGCAGAGAGTGCTCAGTATCTCTCAGGATTGGGCTCTTTAGCATGCTGGAGCTTAGGTTAGGCCAGCACGGCTAACAGGATTCACACCTTTAACTCCCTTCTTAATCCCCAGCTGAAATGAAAGGTCTTCGCTCGACACTTAGTAAATCTCCAATTTTATTTCTCATTATTAAATCATGAAATTGGCCATAAATGTTTAAATTAAGTGAAAGGACGAGAGATTGGTGAGAAAATTGAAGTCTCCTTGAGGAATGGAAGAATAATCTCCAAGGATGAAGAAAGTTGCAGTTGCCAAACCCAGAAGCAAAAGGATCAAAAAGCTGCAGAAAAGAAGTAGAAAATTGCATATGTTTCAAGTCCTCTCCCTCCTCCTCCCCCTAAAACCTCTGATGGTTTAAATATAGGGAAAATGATACTGATAAGCAGCAGATGCTCCTTCCTCTGCCGCTGCCATTATCTCCACATACAACCCAGAGAATTTCTGTGATTTCAGTGGGTTTGTGTCCCCGTGTGTGGTGTGATGCTGCTTCCCTGGGGCAGCGAGACCTGTCGAATGCTGTTAGTGTGGGTTAGGAAGTAATAGGTTTAGGTGCCTCGTTCTGACTAGAATGATGCCTTTTTATTATCATTCTTTATTTTCCTTCATTAAGGTAGTGAGAAACTGTAACTGATTTTTTACAGCCTGTGTTTGATTCTCCCTCTCAGGTAGTTTTTCAAGGGTGCATGCATAGTGTTGTGCCTGAAAGATCTGCTCCAGATCAGGTGGGAATGAAATTAGGGTAGTCTGGGGCTTGTTTTCTGGTTGTTAACAGTCGTTCCCTTCTGGCCTCAGTACGTACGAGCCCACGAAGACATGTGGCACATTAGAGGTGTGAGTAACAAGGGAAGGATTGTGATGGGACTTTTTCAGCTATTGAGGATGGTTTTCCTTGCTGACGTTGATCAGATCTGGCTCTGAAAGCATGAAAAGAATGGATTTGGATTTGGGTTGCTCTGTCACCCACCATGGGGTGAATGCTTCTTAAGTGGCGCTGGTTCTATGTGTGTGAACTAGCTTCAGCACTGCTGAACGCCACCTTTGGCATCTCCTGCACAAGCAGGCAGGGAGGAAGCAAGCAAAGAGGTAACTGGTTCCCGTGGCCTCTTGAATCCTGGGGGAGGTGGTGGTGGGAAAGAGCGGAGTCTGCCAGGAAAGGGTCACCCACGATGGCCAATGGTAGAAAAAGCTTCAGCAAGTGGATACCTGTCTGCTGGGGGGCAGTGTAGTTTGAGACCCATCAAACTTAGCTCACTCGAACAATGAGACAGCCAAGGGATGAGAAGCGCATTCACTCAGCCCTGGCTTGGGCTGAATTCCAGCTGGCCCCTAGAGGTGAAAGACTATATTGTGTTAACAATTCCTGGCTTGTCCAGTCCCTGCTGGAATGGTCTTTAGTGCAAGCCAGGGGATACACCGGTCACTTTCTCACACTTGCAGCACTGACCCAGCGGAGGTTAACACGGACATCTCTTCTATCCAGTTGATCTGTAACTATAGAAAGCAGCAATTGAAATGTATTTCAACCCAAAATGTAGCCTGCTGGTGCCAATTACCAGCTAAAGTATGCTCTGTCTGCCTTCTAGCAACTAAATAGCACACGTAAGCTGTGCAAAAAACATGAGGATTGTTAGCAAGTGTAGCCTCTGAATGCGATGGAGTTCTTTCTCTCACTGAAACAGATCTGAGAAGTAGGGGGGGAAGGCAAACCAAACGGAGACAAAGCTCTTTCCAGAATGCATTAAAAGAACCAAATAAGCCATTCAGAGCATGCAGGTAGAT
>JAOEHX010046523.1:24533-39890 GCA_025448015.1 Bolborhynchus lineola | reverse complement strand
CAGAGTAGAGGGCCAGGATCACCTCCTGCCAGTGAAGACTGAGGCAAAGAAGGCATTAAGAACCTCAGCCTTCTCCTAATCCAGAGGAGCCAGTTCTCCCTATAGCTCCTGGAGAGGGCCCACGTTCTCCCTAGCCTGTCTTTTATTTGCAGTGTACCTATAGAATCCCTTCCTGTTATCCTTAACATCCTAGCCAAGTCTAATTCTAAGTGGGCCTTAGCTTTCCTAACCTGGTCCCTAGCTTCCCGGGCAACATCCCTGTATTCTTCCCAGGCCGCCTGTCCTTGCTTCTGCCCTTTATAAGCCTCTTTTTCCCTTTGAATTTTCCTCAGCAGTTCTTTATCCATCCCAGGGAGGTCTCCTGGCCCTCCTGCAGCACTTCCTTCTAGTATGGATGTATTGTTCCTGAGCATGCAGCAGATTAATGAAATAGTAGCAATTCATTAGAAATATAAAGACATTATAAAAATAAAATGATGTTCCAGACCTACTTTCTTTGTAAGAGGGAAAATATTGCAGTTTGACTATTACAATAGATCTGTTACCACACAGTTGTGAAATTTATAATGATGCAATAGTTTTGGGTTGGATTTTTTTTTCCAACAACACAAATATTCTGAAAGATCCAAGTAAATCTACTGCATAGTTCTAAAGCACTGTTTTAAGGAAAATGGAAAATTATACTATGTGACATGAAGCCATCAGAAAATAAAAGACTTTAAACTATGGACAAAATAAATGTGTTTACAAGAAAAGTGAAGTATATAATAACAAAGATGTTAAGATCACAAGAATCTTCTGAAAGCTAAAAGCTGAACTTCCTTCCAATGAAGATAAGTTCATATCATCAGTTATCAGGCGAGGGCCTGTACCAGGATGCGCCAGACTAAAATGCAAGATAAATCCAGGATCTATTCCAGCATGAGTGGCACGAAAAAATTTTTGACAAAATAACACAGCAGGATTAGAAATTGCCTAAGTACCTGCCATTCAACACAGGTCACAATTTGAGTACTTATTAGTTTATGGTGCTACACGGACAACAGATGAGTACCAAGAGGATTTTAGAAAAACAGTCAAAATGCTGCAAGAGTACAGGTCAATGCAAACTGCAGCAAAGTTGATTTCTTTTCTCAGTGACCCTGGCACCAGGAATTTGAAATTGATTCTCAGACCTGTTCAACCTGCGTAAGACTATTAAAGCTGTACCAGAAGCTACTTGTCCAGTACAACTGAATTCCTCTAAACATCTCTCTGTATAACCTGGAATGTGGCTGAATTTAAGTACTGTATTCAGTAAGACACAAAGGACAAAATTTATGTGATTAAATCAAACAGCAGCAGTTATCAGCTATGGACTCCCTAGTCAATGGCAAGCCAAGTAGTACCGTCAGTGAAATTAGGATATGATTTGCTTCATCCTGCAGTTCACTGAAATACCACAGATGAACCACAGCATAAAGGGCATGTTTTTCCACTGTTTATAAAGAGAGCCCCAGTAGACAGAGGACACAGAATCACAACTGTGTGAAAGGGATGCCATCCACACAATCAGAGCACACATTATCAGTTCAGCGATAGGAGAGTCAACCCACAGAAACAAAGTGCTTGAAGCACCATCCCAGGACTCACTGTCATTAAGAATGTGGCTGAAGGGCATAAGGCGGGGGTGGGGAAAGTGAGCAGGTGGAGGATTAAGAGTTTTGCACATTTCCAAACCCTTAAATATTTTAGAGGGTCAAGATGGCCCCCTATAGAGCAAATTTAAGCCTACTATCAACAAAGTTGCTAAAAGCAACTGAAATAACATCTTTACCCATACAATAAGTTCTGGTATTACCAGGATAGAGATCACTTGCCTAAGCACTGAGCATAAAGAAAAAGATCTGCTTCCTTAAGAGGAGACAGTAGACTTGTTCTAGAGCTTTTTGTGACAATTAGCTGGTGGTCTAAGAATAAGAGATTAATGTCACCTCCTCAAAAAAGTTAAAAGGAGAAAAAAATAGTCACAAGGGACCTGGGAGGAAGTGAAGGGCAGAGTTCCAGACAGAAAAAAGTGAAGAACAAAACAACCAACAGAGAGAAGGGCAAGGTCATATGCAAGAAAAAACATGGATATTTTCGTTTGTTGTTAGGTCACCATTCCCTAGGGAGAAAAAAAAAAAAAAATAGAGTTGTTTATAAACAGTGAGCCACTAGTTTTAGAACCAATGTTAGTATGTTCACATACTTGCTTTACTAACAAAGTTTGGCTGAGCCTTCAAATACATGTTTTAGCATAATGAAGGAAGGGAATCTGTGGGTACCTAAAGCAGATGAATGTAGTAGTAAACACGAAACAATAAAATTATTCAGAAAGATTACAGCAGAACAGGTAAGTGACCAATTTTATCTAAAATCTTACTGAAACATGAAGTGGGATTTCTTATATACTAAGTGCTAAAGTTGAGCACTTAATTACACTGTCAAATCTAGGAGGACCAGAAGTAGATTAGACTTTGGATACTTATACATAGAGATCAGACACTGCAGTGCAAAGGAAAAATTAGATGATCATAACTAATCTAAGTTTTAATTAAAATTTAAAGGCAGACAGGTTTTGCACTTCCCACAAGGGAGTAAAAGCTGAGTTCCACTGAGATGGGTTCAAGTGTATCTTCCTCATTTCTGAATTTAATCTGGTATCCAGTCTTCCTAATGCTATTCTCAGCTTAAAGAATATTCTCCCATTTTAAACAACTCAAACTGAAGGCCACATTATTATTTACTGACTGGTGGAATCACCTCGCAGGTTGATAAGATGTTCACAGGTAGTAAGAAGTTTTCAGTTTCAAAGAACATTTTAAATTCAAATTCAGTGTATTGCTCTCTGAGTATTCAATGCCCTCTGCTCAAGCCTGCAGGCAGTGTCCAAACAAAGTTTGCTTTGATGGGAGGGAAGAGGAATAATATTTTATCATTGCCTCTCCCACATATATGCAAAACATATGCTAATGCCCAGTCTTGCAGAGAGTTTCCAATGAAGATTGGTGGTAATGTCAGAGCTGTAACTCAAAATATAAGATATTGCATTTTCCTTCCTATGTAGGGCTGATTGACTTATTCATTATGTTTTCATTAGGTGATGAGTTTAACATAAACTGTTTCCAATTCATTTCTGACTTCTGTAAAAATATTCATTATTCATAAATATTTTACGAACTGTTTAGGTGAATGATTTTAAACTTAATGAATTTTTTAATCTCTGGTTTTTTTCCACTGGGAGTGACTGGCCCAAGTCACATAGAACTGACCTTAGCAAATACTTTCAGGGCATGGTGATCCTTATTGAAGCTAGTATATGTGGATTTTTTTTTCTGAAATAAGGATCAATATAAGCCTATCAGGTTAGAAATTTACAGATTATGACCAACAAATGCTGTTTGAAAAGTCTATGTATTATTCTTTAAGGAAGAAAAGTTGAAACTTTAAAAAATTTGGCTTTTTAGAAGAAGAACTCCAGGAAATATCAGGAGACTGAGGGGGAAGAAGCCCAAGGGGTCACTTAGCTAAAACATATTGCACCAGCCCTCCTCCTTCTTGCCTCCTGGGTGAGAAGAGGTTGTTAGCACCCAATGAACATGCTGTATGGAAAAATAGAAGCAGCAAGCAACCTGGAAAAGATAGAGAGGTTATGAGTCTGAAGGTGGGGGTGCTGTGTAGCACCTACCCTAGAGAAAAATGAAGCAAAGATTCAGGAAGGCTCTGTATGCTGACTGAGAAACTCAGGTCTCTGCACCGGGACAAAGTGCGATTTTTGTTTGACATATGCTAAGTCAAACAGAGGAATAATATTCAAAGCCTTCCTAGAAGATTGGTGGCACTTCAATTGAATATTCAGCGCAGGTCTGTGCAAGGTTTAGTTAGGAACTACACAGTGATGAGAATAATGGGGGGGAGGGGGGCACGAGGATGTCTCTTTTTTTTTGCAATTTTATGACTGTGAGAAGCTGCAAAAGAGGAACTGAGCGACGGACAAGTGTTAGAGGAATAGTCTGATTTTATTATCATGAACTATACTATATCCATGACCATAAACACATGTACAGGCAAAACAAAACAGAGAAATTTGTGAAAGGCAGTGAGTGTGAACTAAGAATCAACATGAGATAAAACTGAAGTGAAATTAAAGATGTTTATTATTATCCAGCCTTTGCAGAAAACTGCTACATTTGTCAGAAGCATTCTGCCAAAGCTGCAAGATAAGGAATGAAAACACCTTAAGCAAAAAGTATATATACAATCTCTATAGCAAAAGGAAAAAAAAAAAACTTTTGTGGGAATTCACACTGATCACTAAAACAAAGTAAAGCTTCAATCATACTACTGTGTACTGAGGGGCATGATCTACCTGTTGAGGTTTTGCATGAATAAGATTAAAATAATGATTTTGAACAAGTAAGTTTAAATGTTTCAGAATTCAGAGTACCTATTATAAAGCTAAAAATATGTCAAACACTAGGTGTCATTAAGAGTTGATATCTAAAAAGAATGTGAGGCCATATAGAGATAAAAGCTGCAGATAAGGAAATGTAATGAATACAGAAATAGAAAAGGGAAACAAATCCTACAGTAATAAACAAAAAAGAAAATGATAAAAAGTCTTATGTTTAATATGTTAATGTGCTGGAATTATAGATTAATGGTACAAAATGCCATAATTAGTTGCTGTATGATGTATCATTATTCACAGTTTTCAAAAGTAGCATTATTAGAGAATACAGTAGCTAAAGAAGTAATCGCATGCTTGAATTGATATGTTCTGACATTCCAAATGTGGGAATGCTTGATAATGAACTGCAATTTGATTGCTGTGTTTTCAAATGTGTTTTAAAAACATATGTTCTGATGCCACTTCAAGCCCAGTGTATGCCCAGTCCAGTGGTCCTATGGAAAGTGCTAATTTTTTTAGATGATCTATGAGTATAAGAATGAAGTTCAGAGCCACATTTGACATCACTAACAGGGCAGCATGTTAATGAATAACCCAAATACAAAGACTTTCTGCTGCTGAGATGTTTCTCAGTCTGATGCTGAGAACGAGGCCATCCAGAGGAAGCCTGGCGAGCTTGCTCAGTGAAGTCCAACAGGAACAAAAAAAGACATCTTTAGTCCCTTCCACAGATGGAGGAAATTTCAGAGAACAGAAAGAGAACAGAACTGTGGAAGAGCCAGCATAAGCAGCTTCATGGAAAAGTCTAAGCATTAATGCAGAGGTTAAAATCCATGAGGTGCCTCAGAGAACTTCAAAACAAAGGAGGGAATGGAGGAATTGATTGACAACTCTTGTTATTTGCATTATATTATCACTAATTTCTATGTTTCTTCTGGAAGAAGAGCTGTAAAGTTATCTGGGCCGCAAAGAATTTGATACATCTTGATCCCAGTTGGCAGTTGTCGCTGCTAGTTGACAGAAACATGGCACAAGGGAGACATGCAGACCTTTTCTCCTTTCTATCAAACATATAACTGAATGTGTTATCTTATCAAAAACACAAGTAAAAGCTCTGATTGATCATACTTTTTAAACAAAAGGATGCTACTGGGATGACATACACATCTTTCAAAAAAAGTAATATTCAAATTCTTCAAATGAAACTAAATACATATTAAAATAGTCTTCTCCCATACTTTCTAATCTTTCTCAGAATACATAGGATCTGTTTTGTTCCTATTTTTTGTAATGCAGATACATTTTGCATAAATGCCAATTTCCAGAAAAGAACATTTTTCACAATTATCCTGTATGACAAAGATCAATTCAATGACATATCAGATTGTGCCTGATAAGCTGAGTAGACATACAAGGAACCAAATAGAAAAACATCAGTAACTTTGTTCTATGCTGTGCAACACATAGGTGCTCAAAAACAGATTTCAAAATGTATTCCCTTTCTGCTGCTTTGTAAATAAACCTTCTTTGCTTTTTCCGAAACTTAGTTTTCTGAAGTTCTATCTAGGTCTTTGAAGACTAAAAAACATTACTGATGTTTTAGCACTTAACAAAGGCAGGAATTTTTTGCTGCCTTTTCAATGTGTTATTGTCCATTCAGCCAAAGAGTTAAGGCAGCGTGACAGTGATACCAGAAGAAGGTAAATCTGTCCAGTCCCAACTGAGTTCCTCCAGTGTAGCATGTCATGAGGTTTATGCTTCAATTCCTGGCTTCAGCAGCCATCTAGGAGAAGAATTTGCTCTGTACACAGATGTCTGCAGCAAGCTGATGCCAGGGAAATTTGAAGTCAACGCACTGCTCTTTTCAAGTCAGGCTTTTTTTTCTTTTGTTCTCTGAAGCCAAAAGAAGAGTTTGCCATCCTTTACATCGACATCTGAATTTAAAGAAAAATCTGCTTTCTCCCACCTTTCCTAGTTTCTATATATCTCCACAACGATGTGATAATCGCCTTGCAAGTATGTGCAAGAACTACATTATTCCTTTTATTTCGAAACTAAGCTTAAAAGGTTTACTTTCAAGTCTGTTACCCTCGTTGCAGTAACAAATGAGACTTTTTCTTGAAAAATAGTCCTGACTGAAATGTTTAGTAACTGGTTTGGAATTCACAAACTGCACGTGACAAGTGACATTCATTTCAATTTTCAAGTTAACTGCAAATCATTTTAGTTTTTCAAACAATTGCTGGAACAGCATAATTTTTTTTCGAGTTAAGTTGTATTAATCACCTTACACTTAGCTGCTTAGAATTAATTTAGCACAAATATTTTTCCCTACCTGGTGAGAGCTTCCCAGGTTGCAATGAACACAATCAAGAGGAAAAAAAGGGCTGGTTTTTTTTTCAAATGGTCTGTAAATCTGGTGCCTATTTCCACAGCCCATGAGCCTCTCCAGAATATCTTATTGACGAGCTAAATGAATTCAAGTGTATCGTACTCCTTTTGATTTTCTTAATAACAGTGTTGATAACTGAATATCTTGAGCAGGACTTTTTTCACAGTAGTGTGAAAAAAATTGTTTTCTTTGAAAGCAGAGCTTTGAACAAGAAGTTGATATAGCAAAAATTAAATAGCAACAAGAATACTCAGGAATCACTTAGTAATGAGTCCCATTTAAACAAAACATTTATCAAATTTGTTTTTTGAATACTATTCAAAGTGACTACAGCTGTAAGTTAGTTAAAATTTTAGTAAAGAAAAAAACAGAAGCTAAGCTATCAATTATTAGCCTAACATACATAGTTTCTAATTCCATGTCTTGTCAAACTCTGTGGGAAAATGTCCATGGGGCACACAGCAAACACAAAAACATGACTTCTAGTTCAGGAGAACCATATGCTACCAAGTACTTAACACCGTGAAGATACAAATGCTGCAAAAATGCTTCTCTACGCTTGAACTGTCCTTACATTTTTTCCCTAAACAGGCAGTGTCCACTCCCAGAGGCAAAATCCTAAGTCAGATGGGCATTCGTTGTAAACCTTAGCAATATCCTTGTTCTGATGTCTTTGAGTATGTCCTCTAGACTACATTCTCTGAGCAATTTGTAACACTCATTGCTACAGCAGCTGCAATTTTACAGAGACAGGAGATTATACCGTTTTACAGGTAGTTTGAACCACTGGTTAGAAACTATTCCATGAAGCAAATGTAAATCCCTCTTGGAGTAAGCAAGTTGAGAAATACTACTGTTCTCTCTTATTATTGTTTATACTGATATTTCAATTACTATTTATGCATTCATGCCTCAGTTACAATGCACCATAATAAGTCATCCTATCTCATTTTTCATGCTTCTAGTCTTACAGATCAACCATCAGCATGAAACTGTTTCAACAATCTTGCTAATAATCTTAGTGATGAGATCATTTTGCCTTCACAATAATATTGTTGGGACAAGAAGAAAATAAAATATTTTATAGCCTATTTAATCCATTTAAGTAAAAAAAGGGTTTTGTGCATTTTAGCTCAAATGGAGAAATGCATAGATGATTCATCATTCTGGGTCTATTCCAAGAAGTATCTTCTCCCAAGCTCGACAAGATACAGAAGACCAACCATAGGATAACTAATTCCATTTCTTTCAGGCACTACTCATTCACCTCCCTATGCTGCCAGTGCCTTCATTTCCCATCTCCAACAACTTACTCCTATCTAAATACGACATTTTGATTGCACTGTTTATGAGACAATGAGAAATGTTTCAACGCCTCATAAATTATAAATTATAACACTAGAAACTTCAGATAGTGATTCATCATGTTTCAGCAGCTGTGAGAAGAGATCTTCCCATATAGTCATATTTATAAAAACTCAATCTTCAGAAAATCATCTTCATGAACATTATTTTGAAAGATCTGACTGACTCAAAGGACAGTGTGAGTGAAAATACCATGAACAAGGGTATTTGAATTCTAACAGATCATTTCTTTGTAGGAAACTGTCTAATATTTCAAAGCATTCATTTCTATGATCAATCTACTAGTAGGTAGTGTAGACAAAGATAGACTCAATGTGCAATGAAGACATAAAAGCTATATCATTATGAAACCTGAATTTAATTTTAGTCAAAGTCCTTTATTAAACAGATTATAATCCAGTCTGTCACTCATCTAAGCCTCTATTGTATGCTTCTGTATTGCAGTAAACATTTTGAGCTGGCAGAATCACAAATTACATTTGCTATTCACATCATGTTGTCCTTTGCTTTATAGCACCTGACCATACAATCTTTCATTTGGACCATGATTCAAATATGGGCATCACTTAGAAGTGAACAACAGATACCAGAGAGGACAAATTTTATGAGGCTTTTTATGATATACTTTTTTTAATTTTATGGAAATAGATGCCAACAGGCTATTGCCAGAGAGAAAAAAAAAAGAGAGAGAAAAGGAAGATAAGAAGATATTTCTAATGCTGCAAGACATCAAGAAGGAAACAAAAAAATATTACTAAATAAGAACCTAGAAAACCACTCAAGGTAACAACCTTCAAAATATCTGGCCCTACTGTATATGCATCTAATAAAAACAGAAAGTGTTCAATATAAATGTTACTAAAAGTTTTGCTTATTGTAGAACCTTCTATATAGTCTTCTAAGAGAAAATATCGGCAAGTGGAACCAGACTACTATTTTGGAGAGGACAAGAAGAATGGGGTATTACAGAGTTAAAGAAAATAAGATCTCTGAAACAGTGAAGCCCTTCCTGAAATATTTCTTTGATCTTGACAATGTCTTGTTTACCTATACTGCAGAAATAGTACAATCTTTTGCACACAATTTGCAGGAGAACTGCATTAAGTGTGCAAGTGACCATCACAGCCAGAAAACATCACCTAAGGGCTGGATGTATTACATCTGATAGCACTTGCAAAGAGCAGAGTCTGAGCAATGTTATATCAGTAATCCATCAATCTGATAGCCTATTGATTCTACTACTTCCAAATTTCTGTCCTCACTAAACAGTTCAGAATTTGCCAAGGATACTGAGAGTTCAAAACAAAAACAAACAAACAAACAAGTTATTTTATCACATCAATCATTTGAACATGAGCATTCTAGCATTCCGTTATCTTTTACAGGCACATTTAAGATTTCCTTCACTGGGATACCCAAGGGCCACAAAAAAACGCTCGCAAAAGTTTTGTATCAGTTCAAAGCATATACATGTTTTGTAGGCACCTCTAAATGTCAGAAGCATGGAAAAATAAAAGCAAAAGTGTTTAATTCTTTACCACTCTTTCAGTCTGTGTGTTCTTTGTCATTCTCTTGCTATAAAAAATATAAGTCCAAATTTCAGTGACAGTTTCTTTGAAAGGAGCATTCATCAGTTTATGGCAACAGATACATCCAGGGAGGTTAGTTACTGATAACAGAGATCCTGAGAAGGGCTGGTTTATTGATCAGATTCACTTAGTAGAGGGAGATCACATCAATACAGTTGAACTAACCAAAATCTTATGGTAGTGAGGGAGATGGAGGCAGTCAGGTGTTTTCAGATGGCCTGGGGTATTCCATCTGCCTCTAGATGTTTCCCTTCAGAAGGGCACAGGTCTTCTGCAGGTCTCTTACCTCTGACATCTCCACAGAGGAAGTTTCACACAGAACTCATCACTAGTACTCAGGCAATGTGAACGAGTGCTGCTGCCCAAACAAGCATTATCAATTTAGATACCAATTTAGGTGTCCTACTGCAATGAATTTGCACTCCCTCCCCCCTTCACTATATTCAGACAGAGAGTAGGTACTGGAATTTCAACTCATACAATGTTGCCCTGATGAAATAGTATTTCATAAATGTTCTTGTGTAACTTAGCCTTTAGAAAATGATGAGTCAGAGAGCCAGAAGTACTGTTCACATATAACTGTTAATCAGCTAGGTGTTATTAAAATCAAGTTTTCCTGAGTTTGCTTCATTTGGATGGGGTTCTGGACAGCAATTAAATTCCCGGAAATTTCTTGAATTTTATAAATCAGTGGTTTCCAAACCAGAAGTTCAGCCTCTAAGGATAGTCACGAACTCCCAAGAAACCAATTTTCTTCTCATAATTAAATGATGTCATACTAACACAACATTATTAGTTTGTAATTAGTTTGCAACTGGAAAATATTTGGGAACAAACACCCACACAGATGATGCAAGTGCAAAATTAACCATTACAACAATCTTCTTGGAACAATTCAGATTACAAAGATTTCTTGGTCCTGTGGCTGTCTACAACAGAGGATTATTTCTGTATTAGCACCTAAAAAGTTTGTTCACCTTATTGGCTTTCACTTTATCCAAAATTTGATTTGTTACTTCAAGTTATGCCATTCATAAGCTAGAACATCCTTGCTGTCTTTGGAAAGAGCACAGAGATTAACTTCAGAAATCTGAATGAAAATTAAAATAGAGTAGATGCAGCCTGTAATGAAATCAGAGCAGTTCTACTTATCTGAATTCATTAGAAAGTTAAGAACTGCTTCTAGCTATTTGGAAGCTGTGTGTTTTCTGCCCATGCATCCTGAAACATGCTGAAGTCCATAAGTATACATGGCAAATTATCTTTCTTTCCTGCTGGTTTATATGACACCAGCATTCACAGATGTTAAGATTTTATTGTATTGCACGTCAGTCGCAGACACACTACATAGGGAGGAAGCATATCTTCCAAAATTGTTTCACCAAATTCTTGTTGCAGATTCAGTGAGTTAGGGGGCTTTTTACTCCTATAAAATCTGCACTACCAGGCCCGAAACACACCATGTTGGAAAACTTCTGAAGACTTCTTCAGAAATCACCTCCAAAGGGAGCACAAAATAATTGTAACCCCCAGAGCAACTAACCCTACTCCAGAATTTTACCATACCTCTGTGTGAGAGCTTCTCCAGGACGATCCTTAGGCGCTGAAGAACAGGGGGTGAAGTGTCATATTTATAGATATCTACTACTGGCACTTGCTGACATCTCCCAAATATTCCATCTGCAGGAGAGAGGAAAAAAAAAAAAAAAAACAAACAAAAAAAGGAAAAATATATATTTTGTTTTCTGAGAGGAAGAACTGTGTGATAAGATGCACACTTCCAGTGCATTCTAATTATATACTGAAGGAACCTTTTAAAAGACACTTAAAAAAAACTATCAGAGGACTACAGAAGCCATGAAACAGGGTATTTTCTATTACTGAAATAAATAAATACCAGGAAGAGTATGAGTTGGAAGATTCTATTGTACAAGTTAGGCATACAGTTTATTTCATAAAGTAATTCAGACTTCTGCCTCCCAAACTTTTTGATGTGAAACTACTGACAATTCAGTGAGAAAAATCATAATGTTTAGCACCTACTATGTTGTGGACTTAAAATGTAGCATCTAGAAATACAAATATTAATTTGCAGAAACTATGAGGATTTCCTGAAACATTTTTTAATGCACGAGATGTGTGCGTGTTAGGCATTGGCAAATGAGAATTGAATCTGTAATGGCTAGTAAGGGCTCATTTCAAGAAGTACCCCCTAATGAATGCAATAAAAGAAAGCTGCTCACAGAACAATGAGATATTAATGTGGCCTAATTTATTTAGCTCCATTCCATTTGTCTAAAATGACAGACTCTTCTCATCAATGTCTTTTCAAATCACACCTTCTAATTAATTTAGCTTCTTATTAGTCTTTATTTAGAGAATTGTTCATTTTGAGACAAGCTTCCTGTGTATGTGTGGGAGGAACAGGGAGTTCAAACATTCAAATTACCTTTCTCTCTTTCATACAAAAGACTAATTCAGAGCCTAGGTGCTTCACATACAATCTGACCATCTGCAATTCTAGGCCTCTGAGAAAGAAAGTGGTTTCATTTATTGTTCAAAACAGTTCTCTTCTATATAGTGATCCAAAGGAAGCAATTTAAATGCAACAAGTTTAATTAGCAAAATATTCTACTGCAGTACTAGTTTTAACACAGTAATTACTTCTGCTCTGATATTACATCTATGTTCAAAAAGGATAGCTACATCAGATTAGCAGAAAATAACGGTAAGCATTAATTTGCAGATGTCCATTACTTTCTCTGCTGCTTCACAGAACTAAAAGACTACAAATGAGAACTACTGGCCCAGCTGTTCACTAAATACAAATAATAGCATAAAAGAAAATAAACCAACCCAGGATGCTGAAAAAGGCATTATTAGCCTTCACTGTTAAGCACAAATACCTCATTGAAATTAGCCAACTTTTTCTTTCCGTGCCTTTCCAATCCTCCTGTCACTTAAAACTGCCAAATTAAGTTAATCCAAATGAAAATCTTACACCTCAGTCTAATTTCGTTATTGGAAACTAGGTTTCATTTAGAAACCGCGTACACAGATCTGGTTTGGTTTTTTGCCATACAATGTCTACAGCAGCCTAAGAGCAGATTAAAATATTCATCCCTGTTTAAAAACCTGCTGCAGTTGGGAATAAGCAAAGTACAGAAATATCAGTCACGTGTAAACCAATGGATAACAGGAACAAATAAGGCCCCGACTCAGAAAGGAACAGAACAAGACTGTTCAAAATGAAACACAACTTGAAATAAGCAGCTCTGTTTTGGAATACCAGTATTACTGAATACAAATAATTAGGATGAAAAATTATGTTTACCCAAACAACTAACATTCCATGAAATTTTAAAGATAATGCACCTCACAAAAAATTATAAACTCAATTTAGAGTCCAGAAAAGCATACACATTCAGCACAAATTGAACTTTTTGTATTATCATTTAAAGATTTCTCCACAGATGCAAAAGCTAATTCACTCACAAACTCTAAAAGAGACCTACCCTTGTTTTCCAAACCAAGAGTTTTCAGAAACCTTTAGCCTACTGCCTTTGAATAGAACAAAACCTATTTAAATTCTAAAATTAACAATTAGCACATGAGTCTGAGCTGCATTATACAATCTATCCAAAAACACTGGGACTGCTTGGGGAGAAACTGCAAGTTACTTTGGCTTTTGTACTTGAAATATGGGCATAATAAGCTTTGAAGAGGCTGCAATCACCAATAGTGCTCTGCTCAGCTCAGGGCAGTACTAGGAGAGTGAAGAAGCAGTAGTATACACCAAGGAGCGGTTGGCAAATACCATCTCTAAAATACAGAAGGTCTTTATAGTGGGGATTACAGTTGGAGTGGAGTTGTGCAAATAGTAGATTTCATAGTTCACTGCAGTAGTTTTTCTTTAGAAAAAAAAAAGGAATTTTCCTAGGTTTTTCTGTTTCTCGAGAGGGGAAGGTGGTGCGGGGAAATGGTTGGTTTGGGTTGGTTTGTTTGCTTTTTATTTCTTATTTCATTCCAAGGTTTCTGTGGCAAGGCTTCACGGTAAATTGAGCTGAGCATTCAATTTTAAGGGTACCTTTTAATTAAATCTTCTTAAAATTACATAGATTGGGGATGGGGGGGGAAGCAAGGGAGAGACATTTTACAACTGGGGGGAAAAAAAAAGAAAAAAAATTGTAAAAGTTCCCTCTTTTTCTTTTGGCAAATGTGGCCCAAATTCAGCAATGGTTTTGGTCCAGCACCAACCTCATTTCCACTTAAATTACAGCTAATACCTAAAAACCGTCCACCTCAGCCTGCCATGAACTCTGCAAACCCAGTGAGCAAATACATGGTGCGTCTTTCCAGACCAGCTGCACTCACTCTGGCGTAAGACAATATTAGGCTGTTGCAGTGTGTTTGTGTCAGAGCACCCTGTCCTGCACATGCAACCTTTAATAGCCTCCAATAAGCAAATTGCCCAAAGTTGTCATGAAGGACAAAAGAAAATGGAAAAGCTCCCAGATTTCACAGTAAATGTCATACAGCAGAGGAAGTTCAAAGCATGAGTGATGCTTTAATAACCACCATCCACCGTATGCCTGTAGCTGTTAAGAGTGTGTTCATACTGAACTTTGATTAAAATTGTATTCCAAGAAGGAATGTAATATTCAAAAGACATCTGCTCTTTACACATGCCTAGAATGAGGGAAGGTTGAGACAACCGATCAGTGTACACATATGGTTGCTATTAAAGTGTTACCATTTCTAATCATTAGCAAAAAGTAGCATCTGAAATTTCCATAATATCATAAGTTATACTTAGACCTGGAAACATCTGCATTAACAGCATGGTAATATTGACACTTAGATAGCTTCTACATTCATTTCCAAAGAGGGGACTAAAATAGAAGAATAATATACCCAAGGAGACAGCAAGATGCTTCTTCATGTATTTAGCTATTTTGTTAATAGGTTTAATATCTGAGAAAAATTGTAAGCAATAAGTTTTACAAGCTGATACTTAAAATCTTTAATTTTGATAAATACATATTACAAAGTTCAATGCTACGATTAAAAGACACAAATTTAATGTAACCCAGGTGCCCAATAAGATCTCAAATAGTGGCAGATGAACCTCTTTTATTACAGACAACACCCTGGAGCATGATACATGTATTTACACTGAATATTTATCAACATCTAGTGAAAAAATCACAACTGAGAGATTAAACCATGAACAAGTCAAAACACAAGTTCTGAAAGAGAGATTTTTGAGAGAGGTTTAGAAGCAAATATAATGGATGGTAAATTCCCATCTTTATTATTATTGCCCATTTGCCAGGAATTAGAAGGTATTCATGACCTCTATTACCCAAGGAAGGAAGCACCACATTACAGTCATGACTAACTCAAGGTTCTGAATTATGTAAAAGAAAGGCACAAAAGCTACAGTTTTAAACAGTTTTGAAGACTCAATTGCACCAGCATGTTCACTTGGTAAGGTAGACAGGCATCATGTGTTTAACAGGTACTAAAAATCTTTAGGATTTCAGGCGTCAGACACTTTAAAGAGTTAAGGCAAAGCT
>JAOEHX010046523.1:0-16684 GCA_025448015.1 Bolborhynchus lineola | reverse complement strand
CATTTTCTGCTCAGCTTATTTAAATATCACAAAACAAACAGAAAAAATATGTCTACATACACAAGATTATTTTTTTTAACATTGTTGGCAGGTCCTCAGCAATTCCCTGACATTACTGATGCCTCTTACACAGATAGACAAGGGTTGCGTAGATCCCTATTACACTGCCAAAAAGCAAGCGTTTGCTTCTTATTCTAAAGCTATTGCAGCAGCTTCAGTGCTTTGAGGGATGTCTTCTCACAGTAGGTGGGATATTCCTCAAACCTTGATAACCATGACCAGAATAAGACAATCTATGCAAAACTGACATTACATTTCTTTAACAGTATTGCTACTTCTCTTTTCTGTCTCCATCTCTACACAGACTCTGATTATCAGTTCAAATATTGATACTCTTTGTGTATGGGAATAGGAACAACAAAGCCTTATTGCACATCTTTGCATTATGTTTTAGTATAATCACCTTTTCAAGAATACCTGGTTACCAAAATTTAAATCTGAAGCCATCCATAATCATGATGAACTGTAACTGTAATTGTATTTGCATGTTATAATCAGCATATACAGAATTATATCATTACCCACCACAGGAAGAATTGGTAAATAAGTACAAGAATATGCTTAGACACATTCACTGTATCAGAAAACCTAATGATATACTGCCCAGAAATAGAAAATAAATTTGTTTACCTTTGTCCATTCCAAAGAATAAGTAACCATCCCCCAGTCACCTAATCCAGAGAGTTGACTCCTCAAAGTTTTGTCTTTAATACACATGCCCATTAAATGAAAGAATATCCTGCAACAAATTTTACACTCACTGACTTCTCCCTTTCACACAAAGTTCAGGTATGGATTTAAAGCAAATATAAACAGTCATTTGAGGTTGCAAGTACTTCTGAAGGACATTGTGATACTCAGTCTCTTTCTGCAGTTACTGTTAAGGCTTGCCTATATTTACATTCACTGCAATTCTCCTAGATGCTACTGGGAATATTTTCATGCTCAAAGATAACTACTTGCTTAAGTAATTGTTTCTACTGTAGCCTCAGTGTTCCAAGGCTGCCTCACTTTTCCACAATTTTAGAAAAACCTGGGGGAAAAAAAAAAAAAAAGTCATTGCAAAATGCTTTCAAGTATCATATCATGCTCTTCAGGAAATTTTAAAGCTTGGCTGTCATATGGAACCCACAGGATGAAGATCATCTACTGAAGCAGGAATGCACCTTTCTTTGGCACCAAGATTTCTATGCAGATGTGATTTCGGGGCTCTGATTGTGCTTCAGTTGAAGTATCTTACGTGATCATGATATGGTATGATATGGGTACAGGCTGTCTTACATTTGGAATAGGATTAATGAATTCATTTCACAAAGGCATTAATTGTCAGCCTTCTTCCAGTGAAAAAGGATGCCTGAAATTACATTCCCAAAACTCACCACACTCTCACTAGTAAACTTGCAGTTATACCTAGACAGTATATATTTAGATTACCTAGAGCAGTGTTATCAATTTCTCTCCCTACTCATCCCCGCCCACTTTTCACCATTAATAAGAATAGAAAAATTTCAAACAAGGGAAAGTAATATTTCTAATAACAAAGGCAATGTTTCTTGTCATACTAAATTGCCTGAGTTTTAGGGGAAAGTGTTTTTAAATGGGATTCAGCTCACCAAGCCTTGCATATGAGATTGGACAGGTATGTTGCCACAGATTTCCTCCAGAGATGGGGACTCATGGTGAAGATGATTTGGCAAAAACTAAACCCCAAATCATTAAACAGATACATTCCTTCATATGAATAAAGCCATAAGGCTTTGATAAATGGATTAGTCATAATAAAAGAACAAACTCTAAAAAGAATCTGTGTCTTGAGGTGCTGCTATCAGTTTTCATCCAGCCTGGCTTTTCAGCTAATGACCACTAAAAGGAGGTATTACACCTATTTCAACTTGCTTCAGTACAATAATAAGGTAAAAGAAGGTTCAAATACAGAGGTGTTGAGTTTTCTTCTATCACTCAAATAAGTTTATAAATCTACTACTAATTTGAATCTACTGATTTATCATTAATTGAATCTATTTGCAATTATCACTATTTGAATAATTTATGAAGCATTATTTTCAACAGTGTGAAAACACCAAAAATTTGTATTTCCAAATATTTTCTTTTCACTACACTTCCATTAAGATATGCAAACTGTAGAAAACAATCCTGGGAACCATCAGTAATTCTGGTTCTTAAGACTTTCATTTTTGCTCTGAGCCAGAGAGAGAGTGTTAAGGTCCTAGCCATGGAGAGGTGACAAATTTCATTAGGAGAAAATGATGGCATCGACTGAAAGAAGAATGTATGTTACCATTTCATCTCAGAAGCAAATGCAGCCTGGTATAAATGAGAGGCCTCTTCAGCCATAACCACATATTGCAGAATAGGAGCATTGCAAGACTCAAGTTTCAAGTCCCATCAAAACCAGCATGCTCCAACTGCTGGTGCCAAGCACTGTTACGTTAGGATGTAGCCATCACCTGAAATTGTTTCTTAAAATATTAGTACAAGAAAAACAATTAATTAACTGGCAGTTCATAAAGAGTATCATACCACAAAAAAAAAAAATTTAGATTTCTCTTTGAACAATGTATAATTAATTGTTCCTTAACTCCTGTGCCATATCAGTAGTGACATTACTTTTGAACATTCACAGCATGATCCCTACGGGCCAGATTTTAAAAGCTGAGCACACACACTAAAGGAGCAAAGGAATAAATACATCAGATTAGTACAGACATGGAGATCCACAATTTTATGTACGCATAAAATGAGTCCTATAGGCTGTGTCAAAGGCAAGCAAATACTAATTGCAAGTGCAGATACATGAAGAATTTCCACACCATGATGTACAATCTGTGGAAGATAGGTAGGCCAAAATCATGGCAGAAGTTACTTCTGCTGTTCTGACTGTCCCACAGGGATTCTATTCCAAAACTGTAATTTTAAAACTCAGTATCATATTGTTTCAGTCACTTCATGCTTTTGGTATCTGGAGTGGAAAAAAGGAGGAATGAAGTGGCCAAATAGAAACCAACAGTGCTAAACAGACATTGGAAAGAAAATTTTGCAAAGCAGCATAAAAAAAATATTACTTTGCATTAAGTATAAAATCTTATACTCAAAACCAACAGGCCTTTTAGTAATTACAGGGAAATACAGTTTTCATACATATCCATCATCAGGCATCATTCTTGTAGAACCATTAGAAGTGTCTCTTTTTACCTACAGGCAAAGCCTTATGCTAAGCTGCTTCCATACATATAAGGAACTGATTTCAACAGCAGTCAGGGTTTCTTTTGGGTTTCTTTTTTTTTTTTTTTTTGTTTTTTTTTGTTTTTCCTGTAAAGCTTCAGAATAATTTCTACAAAACCAACATGGATCATCTTTAATTACTGCATTGCAACCATAGCTATTTAAAAACCCAGTCTCAGCAAAGTAGATGACAAACATTAATGAGCAGTAATGCACACATGGTATTGTAAATGAAAGGATAATGAAAGCAATTTATTTGAAAATTAAAATATGATTAAGAATGGCAGTCTGTACTAGGACCCAGATGCCAACAGAAACCAACCAATGTGCAAGCAGACTGTCATTAATTTGGAAACTGTATGAAATTGCTTTCCTTTATTTGACAGTTTTTAATATAAAGTATCTTAACTAATAGATGGCATGTATACACTAGAAGCTACAAGATCGATGGAGAATTTTAGAAGAAGTGAAGAACACTATAGGGAAAGTCTCCAAGAGGAGAATGTCCAAGAGAGAAAGAGAGCAGAGTACGTTTAGATGGTATTTCAAATTTTAGGTAGGATTAATTACAATCTGCAAAAGTGCCTCTCTACATGGACTCTGGAGAGACCGTGTTCTTAACTTACACTTAGTAGAGTGCCTAAACTGAGGTCAGGTGAAACTAGAGCATAACTCCAACAGCAGGTGCTCACATCAGCACCTAATTAGGAGCAGTACACTTGGGGAAAGGCCAAAAAGCAGGTGTGCTAGAGTTAGCTGAATGCATGCAGAGGAAGTCTAGAAAGCAATTTAACTACAAGAGCATTCTCTTTCACATGTCT
This sequence comes from Bolborhynchus lineola, assembly GCA_025448015.1. NCBI lineage: Eukaryota > Metazoa > Chordata > Aves > Psittaciformes > Psittacidae > Bolborhynchus > Bolborhynchus lineola. Next base: position 12,560 of record JAOEHX010046523.1, on the reverse strand, counting down.
TAGTAAGCCTTTCTGAGACAATACAAATATGTTTAGGATCTAAACTGGTACAATCTGTACAGCGTGGAATGTTAGTTCAAGTCTCCATCACTTCAAGGACCTCTGATCTCCACCCAAATCAGAGCACAGCATACATTGGAAACCTGCATTAGTATCATATATTACAATCAAAATGCTGTGTTTTTTTTTTAAAGTGTCTGCTTATCCCAAGATGCCGTTGACACAACAAGAATCCATACTCAGCAGATAACTATGGAGTTGTCTTACATATTCATATTTAAACATTCAAGGTTGTAAATTTCAACCTAAGCAACTTCATCAGAGGTGCTTAAGCACACATTAATCAGCCATGCATCTTCAAGACCTACAGATATATCAGGATGTAAATAAAGGTCATTGGGAAAGGTTCTTCTTTTTAAAAATTCTTTTAACCAGTTCTTTTAAAAAATTCTTTAAAAAGAACTGGTTAAAATACAGGAGGGAGATATGCTGAATTTAGGCAAAGGATCACACTCTGTCTTGATGGCACTACAACCACTTGTTTTGTTCCAGCTGCAGCAGGTCAGGGTCAGGTATCAATGATTCACCAATCTGATTTCAGAAATTAAACATAGTCATTTGTATAGCTGGTGTCAGGGAGATAAAGCTCCTGTTAAGACATCTTTTGTTTCAGAAATCCACTTCAGAAACCTATTAACTTGGACCTAACACAGCAGAGCCAGCCAGACAAAAGAGGTGATTATCTGGCTGTATTCATCATGGGTGCAGCCTCACCTTGAACACTACATGCAGTTCTGGGTCCCATAGTTCAAGAATGATATGAAGGGTCACTGAATGCATCCAGAGGAGGCCAACAAAGCTGATGAAAGGGCTGAAAGGCATGTCCTGTAAGGAGCAGCTAAAGACTTCAGGCTTGTCTAGTTTGGAGAAAAGGAGGCTGAGAGATAGACTCATTGCTCTTTAAAGCTTCTCAAGGAGAGAACATGGAGAGGGAGGTGACTAAACATTTATCCCTGGAATGCAGTTATAGGATGTGTGGGAATGGTTCAAAGCTGTGCCAGGAGATGTTTAGGCTGGACATCGGAAGCATTTCATTACTGAGCAGGTGGTCAAACACTGGCTAGAGAGATGGTTGATGCCCCAAACCTGTCAGTGTTTAAGAGGCACATGGGCAATGCCCTTAACAACATGGTTTAACTTTTGGTCAGCCCTGAAGTGATCAGGCAGTTGGACTAGATGATCATTGCAGGTCCCTTCCAACTAATAGATTCGAAGGTTCAGTTTCAAAGCAAAATGAATACTATGCTACTATGAACAGGATTTCGTTGTAGACTTACTAAAATGTTTTCACAGTGTTCACAAGATATGTTGACTATGGAAAATAAAGGTAATCAGTCAATAGCTTCTTTCACCATGCTTTCTTGAATAATTTTATATTTCATATAGACAAATCATTTGTCCTCGTATCAAAAGAAATCCTAGAAAAACAAATTTCCTCAATATGGCTCCCAAGATCTGGTTATTTTCCACTGTACCATAGGTCTGAGGAGACCTTCTTACTGAATACTTGGCTGCACAGCAAACAAATCCTAGCAAGGATGTACATTACTGAACATTGAGACATCTTCTATCCATTTTTGTCTAAGATACTACATAATTCAGGGATATATTACAACTGTGGAAGTAAACATCTAATTATCTAAAACAAAACTGGCAACTTTTTAGGAGTAACACCTGTACCCCAGCTGAGCTGAGCTGGTACCATCTCACCACTAACAGCATAGGAAAGACAAAGAAAATAGGGGGGGTTTTATCTGCACAATTCCACATCTTAACAAAAGGACACTCCCTGGGCAGAATACATTTCCCTTCCCCCTCACACTCCTTTTTTCCTCCTACTGTTGCACTGCTTTATCTATTACTACATTTTACAAAGATTTTTAGAATGTTCAGCTTATAATTATTTCTTTTCTGTCAGTCAAGTCAATCATTCAACATATCTTAAAAACTGCTTCGATCTCTGTTTGAACAATGCCACTTTTGGGTAGGTGACAAGGGCTAATCATCAATGAAAAAATATAAATAGAACCAACGGCTGCTTAAAAATATATTTTAATCCTTAAGAAATCCACTGGGATATTAACAAAAGGTGGTTTTGTCTGCAAAAAGGCATTAACATAGCCATTTATAAAGCTAATAGGAAAGCGAGCAGTGCTCCAGTAATAATGAAAGTACACTGCAGAATAACATTATGGAAATAGGATACCAAATTGAAGAATTGACCTTGGGGCCCTGGCTTATCCTGGATGAAGATGACTTGTGAAATGAAAATTTGGCAGTAATTTGCTCTTGCTTTCCCTAAAAGGTTGAAGGCATTTCTATTCCAAATGAATAAGATGACTGTTAATTTCCTAGCATTAAGGAGGATGTTCTTAAATATAGTCATTTAAGTGTATTCAAATACATGTTGAAGTCTTATTTTTATTCTTAGAAAACTAGAACTGACTTTCTGTGATTTTTTTTAGTCAAATTGATCATAGTCAGTTTCTAACAGTTGATTTTTAAATCACTTCAGATAAATACATGCTACAGCCAAGTCAGTTGGATGCACTATACTTATGTATCAAGTGTTTATTCTCGATTTAAGAGGATCCATTGGCCTGAGCATTTGATACTTTAAGTGAATGTGAAATACAGAACATGAGGATATTCCTTCAAATAATGGTAAAAGATTATAATCTGTTACAGAAAAAAAAAAATACAACTAAAAATAGGAGCTTCATGTTTAGCTTAATATGAAACTTATTAAATAACGGCCATCAGTGTATCCATTTCAGGGAAAGGGCAAATGTCAAAATGTGGTGGTTAAAATCAGAATTGAAATAAATCAAAAGAAAGCAGAAGTCACAGATGGATAATACTACAAGCAAAGTCAAAAATCTGCACACAGTACTGTTCCTGAAGGTAGCAAGCATACAAGAACCAGAGGAAAGGAACATGTGCCATAAGATCGACAAGTCTTCCAGCATCTTTAATACCAGCAGTTTTAATTATTGATATCACAACAGTGTCTGGCATCCTCAATAAATGTTCTGAGTATATTTGTGAAATGCAAACATACAACAAAAAATCCATCCATATATAAATTTACATATAACTACACTTTATGTGTGCATGTATATAAAATTTTAATATTATATACACACATAAAATAAAACAAGAAATTAAAAACCTCTCCCCCAAGTAAATTACATTCATAAATGAGTATTTAAGCCACTCAAATATGGATACACAAAGGAAGAGCTTGGCATTACCAGGCAGAATAACAAGCAATACTAAATACAGGCCAGTTCTCTGAACATACTTTGTATGCTTCACAGAAGAGAACTTCAAGAAAGAATTTGAAGGACAGCTTTAAGTTGGCTTATGAACACTTACAAACAGCTTCTGTCAAACATGGGAGATATAAAGGAGAAGGGCAAAGGTGCTTATTTGAAAATGAATACAAAGAAGATAAATCCTGAGGTAACTGGTAAAACAGAAAAAGGAACTAAACCCTGTATTATTTATAACAAATAAGCCTAATATAGTCTAAGCCCAAAAACAGGGATCCTAAATATGCTGTGTATTTTACCAACTTTAAAATTTATACTTCTCCAATTAGCAACCTCTTACAAAATCTTACTGCTCAGCATATTATTTTCTTTTGTTTGGTAAAGTGGAATCAAGCACAAACTGTGAAAGCCTTTCAGAAATTTATTATTTCTGACATAATATTATTCAGTAGCAGCTTATCAAGTGGTTTCAGAAAAAAACATTCTCTTGACTAATTCTGCAGTAGACTAATATTTTATCTATTGCTTAACCTCAGAGATAACCATATAATACAATTTGTATTTCCTGTGTTCAACAAGCCAAAGTCCCAGCCTAAAAGAGTGCCCAATGGCTCTGCATAAACTACCATGGTAAACTAAACCATGGTACGGAACCCTCCTGAGCACTGGCATTTGGCCTGCATTGGTAACATGCTAGAAAGGTCTTTGGCATAGTTTTCTCACACCTATTCTATGCTCACCATATGGATAGTTGATGAGCTACAACACTTCAAGATGCACTCACAGGAAACAATGCATATCTGACTGGCTGTCAACTGGACGTGAACAGCTCTATGCTGCTCAGATGCAGGGCTAGACAATGGGTCCCGGTCATTTCTGTAGCCCATATAGCCACCTGTTTTCAAGAACACAGCCTAAACAGAAGCAGACATTGAGTCTTTCCAGACTTTTTTTCCTCGAAACACCTATGCATCTCAAGTATCTGACACCACTAAGAGAAGTGCAGTTTTGTGTAACAGGCAGTGCAGCAACTGAGTTTAAAGCCAAGTACAGAATAAGAAGAATGAAAAGAACTTCCACTAATATGTGTTGCACATCACACAGTTCCCTCTGATAAAAATACAGCAAACTTTGCCATCTGCCTTTTTCCTTCAAAGTTTCTATCTGGAAAGCAACTCCAGAGCCCCAAATTCTTGGAAGGATCCTCCAACTCCAACTCTGAACTACCCTTTAATCATCAGTACCTATTCATCCTCACACTACTACTGGCCTCTAGCTTAAATAGCCCTTTTTTTCCTCTGTTATTTTCTCAATAACATACATACAGATATCAGCTACACTATCAGATATCATCTCTCATCACACTACTACTGGCCTATAGCTTAAATAGCCCTTTTTTTCCTCTGTTATTTTCTCAATAACATACATACAGATATCAGCTACACCATCAGATATCATCTCTCAGGCTTAATCTGCAAGGGTAAATAGGATATTCTCCTCTAGTTTCCTCACTGATGAGAGACTTCATTCTCTAATCTTATAAACAGCCTTTTATCATACCCTCCAGTTTCAACTAAACTAAACATTTGAAAGAAAACATCCATATGGGTACCCCAAGCAGTGCCTTGTTAAGGTTGTGTACACTGCTACTTACATCTTCCTCCATGTCCTAGATAGATGCATACTAAAAATGACCATCAACTTTCATGGCAACATCACAGTAAGGATATGCAATTATCCCACAGCTGAAAATGACATTCAGACCCTTCTTCTCCTCTGCCATTTCCAACTGAGAGTATTCTGATAGCTGAAGTTCTAGTTCTTGACTATACGACCTTTCACTTTGTACTATTCTTATGACTGTATCATTCTACTTCTCAGAGCTGCATGTTCTTTTCAGTGTAATAATCCTACAGTGGTTTTTTAATCAAAAAAAAAAAAAAAAAGTTCAGGTCTCTGTCAGCACTATCTTAGTATTTGTCCTAAAGTTACTAATAAAAAGTGAGCTCTTTTACAAATCACATCTCCAGAAAGTCTTTTACAAAGCTCAGTTCAAGTACTTCTCTCATCAATACTACCCATTGCTATATTCTATTAAGACACTGTTTTCACTTTAGAGTTCCTTTCCTAGTCTCTGTACTCCAAAATTTAAATAAAAGTATCTTACACAGACCAAGCACATTACTGGCATCCAGTTGATGCCATTTCTCCATTTCCTGTCTAGAAAGTTAGTTCATCTTCTTAAATAAAACAGGACAAACCAAAGCAAACCTTTTCAGGACACTGTTATGATGTACCTTGGTTAAATTTATACTGGTTTCTTCCTTTTTAACTCTGATCAGGCTTGCATTTGCCTGCCTCACACTCTCTGCCTTCTTAAACATAAGCAATACTATCTTTTCTCCACTCTGCTGTTGTGCACAAATATACTTATTCTGATAATTACATTAAGTTTCATGATTCATATTTAGAAGATTAATCAGGAAAGCATTAACAATCAGAAAATGTCCAATGTAACAACTTGTCTGTCAGCAGATTTCACAAGCTAAAAGTCTAACATGTAGATGCCCTAAAAGCATCCTGTGCTCCTAACACAGGCTCTCTTTCCTACTTACTCAGCAATCACCATTTAATCTTTCCCAAAATACATCACCTAAGGTGATGGCAAGACAGACAGGAGCTCCGCACACTCACAAACAGGCATCTCCTTTCCATTATTTGAATACCTACTAGTTCTTCTAGAAACCACAATAGCAAACGTTATTACAGTATTACACTGTAGCATGATTTCTATGCCTCTCCTATATGGTTGGACTCAGCAATATTTAAATACGTTCTTTAGAAAGAGGTGTGGCTATTCCAAAACAAGGGAACATCTGTAGAGAGATAAATACAAATGTTTCTCACATCAGTTTATATAATTTGTTACCAAATAACAGTATTATGTCAGAGTTCAAAAAAAAAAAAATCAGATTTGATTCATGCAAGTACAGAACACACAAATTCTTAAATAGGATTAAAATATATGAAGTCTATATATCAACGTTTCACAGTAAAGACCAGTTATGTCGTCAGGAAGAAACTTCTGCACTGAAATTTGTGTGGGGATTGACAACTGTGGCGTTCATTGAACCTCAAAGTGCTCCTTTTTTGTTCTAGCAGGAAAAAAATTGTTAATGATAAGAGTATACATTCATTCTTCGCTGGCTTGCTAATTCAAAGACATCAAACAAATAAAGAAAAAAATCCCCCAGTTTGTTAAAAATCTGAGAGAGAATATTTCCTCTCTACTTTAACAGCATTTTTTTTTTCACTAGACTTAAGCTGGAAATCTAACTAAAACAAATAAAAAAAAAAACCATGAAAAACAGAACTCACAAAAATAAATGACACAAAAAGCTCTCAACTCTTCAGTGTTCAGAAAACTGAATTAACATATTTATTGAATTACACTGGCAATGAAGACAGCAATATATTGAAATTCATTGATTTTTTTTTCTTGACTTAAAAGCAACACAGATGCTTATTACAAAACAGTGGTTCCTCTTCTCATTTTTATCAACCCTTTTTTAACAGCCACTGACATTGACAGTTTCAAGCTTAATTGTACATTCAGCATGTACTGTTAATGACATTAGATAAATGGATCACATCAGAATGCAGTATCGTCAAAAGAGACCACGTGCCAATCTTACAGATTTAAAATCAAACAAGCTACTCTGTAGACCCTGACTCTTCAAGTTGTTTATCAACTGAGTACTAGAGAATATTTTGAATGTCATTATACATCAAAAGATGAAAGATGTGCCTACCACAGCTCATGTTCTATTTATACAATGAAATTTAATTGTATGTTATAACTATGCTGTCTTAGAACTATGGCAATTAAAGGGGCACAGCACATTGGTGCTTTATTCATTTTAAGCCCTTATTTTCAGAGGACTTAACTCAGCCATGCAAATTTGCTCCCTTATCAAAGGGAGGAGTCTGTCACAAACAGCGATGCTGCAACTATGCTAAAATATAGTTGAAACTTATTTGCAGCATCATCTGAGATGTTATAAGAATAAGCCTAAAAAAATCTTATCCACTGCAATGTAGAAGGCCTCAATATAAAATGCTGTTTAAAATACCAGTTTATGTTCAGAGGAAAGTTTTGTTTCTATCCATCTCTAATCAGACGTCTAAACAAAACGCATCCAACTTTATGCAATTCTATTATTAGCACAAGTAGTCATCTTCCCAAATAATAAAGAACCCTTTTGGAAGCATGAAATCTATGTCCTTAAGCAGCAGGGTGTTTGGACAAAATTTTCACCTGTATAGGCAGTTGCAAATTACAATCCTCTACATCTACATGGGCATCCGAGCAAGCCAGAGGGCTGAGTGGAAGAGTTTAATTGGCTGGTGGTGCTCCATGGGAGCAGTGGAGACTAGCTTGGAGAGGTGCCGAATTAACACATCCCTCAGATTTCCCAGTCCTCTCTCATTCTCTGCTTCAAAAAAACCAACTCTGCCCCCACAAGTCATCCAGACACCCTAGATGATGCTGGCCACCTTCACATATGTGAGGTAGCATAGAATATCCAGATCTATCTTCCATGATGCATACAGATACACCGTGAAATACAGACTGCATTTCCTTCCCAGGCAAATTCACTGTTCACAGTCTCATGCATTCCTGGATTTCCAGTGAAAAAAGAAACAAATCCATAATATCAATTCCCCTCAACCTATTCAACAACTCATGTTAGCTTCACTAGCCATTTTACCTGTTCTTAACGCAAGGCTACTTAAAACGTGTGGATGAAGTTTTCAGGGAATCTAATCTCACTAGATTGATTGCTTCCATTTAAGTTTCACTGTGAATGGTGTGTGGTATTTCTTGGAGTAAGATATTGGGCAAATACTTCTTTCCCCAAATATACGAGATATATTTGCACAAAGTACTAATAAGAATAACTTTCTCCTCAATCTACTGAATAAGGCATATGATTTTCAGTAAGCAGTCATCTAGTGCAGCAAAATCCTATGACAACTGACAAAAGGGGCAATTTAAGGATGGAGCATTGCCTTGCTTCTGCAGATCTAAGACTTACTTTAAGATTTTCTGTGTGTGCGATCAAATCAGCATCAACCCAATTATGCCCAAGGTCTATCTTCTTGTTAGATAGCAGGGTCAGTCACAAATGAGCAGCCTCTTGCAATTTTCCATCGAATCAGATCTGTAATTTGAGAGCTAATGCAGACATCTCATGAAAACAAATCATCAGACAGTGTTGGTTCTCCCCCCGCTTTCCAAAACAAAGCATTCAGAGGGATTTGGTTTTCTCTTTTAAAGGCCAATTCTCATCTCTGTGAAAGCCAATGCAATCCATGGCTAACAAAAGCCAGTAATCATTTTCAGACATTCGGGAATATTTCAAAACTTTATGCACCTTTCTACCAAAGGCATTCTCACTTTGTTTGGTAAAAGACATTATTAATTTTAAGTGCAAAATATACCTACAAAATGAAGGTATTCTGCAAGAAATGAAACATTTGCAAGAAATTGTAAAATGCAAACCTATAGTCATAAACTTGCCAAGTGCTCAGCACTTATAATAAAACACATTCAGGAGAAAAAAAAAAATAAAGAAAGGAAAAAAAAACAACAACTTTATACTAAGTGCTTTTCATAATTCATAAATTCCTAAAATCATCAGAAAAAGCTGGCTATTTCCAACAGGCAGAGAAAGAGCCTGTGCATAATGAACTACAGGCAAAACCAAACTTGAGCTGTTTCATTCACCCAACCTCTGCCTTCTTTCTGACAAACTAAGCCACTGAATCTGTACATCTAAACTGCCAGCAAAACCAGTAGGATAAGGAAGATTCCTAAATTATTCAGAGTGGTTTCTGGGCTTCAAAAGACTCCTTTGCTTTGTTCCTTTATCTATCTACAGTGATTTAAGTTTGCCTCCAGCTCTGACCCAGGCAGCATTGTGCCTCTGATGTTGAAAGAGATGAGCGATTCTGTAAGTTTGGGCAGATGCTTCTCCAGCTGGAGCCCATGAAGAAAAGATGGCCACTTTTGCATGTCTTGGGATGCAGGGACTGTAACACTAAAGAAGTCTTTCCCTACCACCTGCATTACAATTTCCAGTTTCTTCTATGCTACAGCACTTCTGCATATGCAAGACAGACCTTATCAATCTCTCAGAAGATCAGACAGAATCATAGAATTCTTTAGGTTGGAAAAGATCCTTAAGATCAAGTCCAACCATTAACCTAGCACTGCCAAGTCCATCACTAAACTGAGTCCCTACCAAGTGCATTATCTACATCTTTTAAATACCTCCAGGTATTTAAAATCCAAGTATCCATGACTCCATGAATAGAGCAGCTCATTCCAATGCTTGACAACCCTTTTAATGAAGAAATTTTTCTAATATTTAGTCTAAACCTCCACTGGAACAACTTAAGGCTATTTCTTCTAGTCCTATTCCTTGTTACTCGGGAGAAGAAACTGACCCCCACCTCGCTACAATCTCCTTTCAGGTAGCTGCAGAGTGACAAGGTCTCCCCTGAGCCTCCTTTTCTCTAGGCCAAACAACTCCTTGAATAATGCTCCGCCTTCCCAGACTCTTTGCTCTTCAGGTCTGCCTCCCAAGGGAGTCTGTCAACCAGCCTTCTAAACAGGCCAATGTCTGCCCTGCAGAAGTCCAAGGTGGCAGGTCTGCTGACCCCTTTCCTTGCTTCTCTAAGAATTGAAAACTAATCAGTGCTATGAACATATGCTTTTACTGCTTAACAGCATACAGACAGTGCTCCTAAAGAGGCTTCTAAAGAGTCAAAAAAAAAAGATACCAGTGTCAGCATCCTGCCTAATTCACAGGTCTACCAGTAGAGTCCACAAGTGTTATGCTCCTTTTTTGTGCTTCTCTAATGCCAGCAGCCCCATTCTGAACAGCAGACAATAGGCTGTCAAAGACAGTGAGCTTAGGGAGGCATAGAATTTTCTAGCACATTGCCTCTTGGATACAGATATCTTTTTATTCTCATAGCTACAGAAAAGAGTGGAGGAAATACCCTTCTAAGTTCTGCCAGCTGCTGCCAAAAAGCACCTGGGCATACAGCCTTTCATACAGACTCCCACTGAAGTCAATGGGATCACTCATATGAATGCACAGTTGCTAAATCGGGTACTCCAGAGGAACCGAAAAGCCATCTGCTAATTAACTTTAAAAAATAATCTATTTTCATCAGATATGTGAATATTCTCTATATGCTTCTCTGTGTTCCTCAGATTTAGATCTCAAAATGCAGAAAAAGACTGGCACCTGAAAACTGATGGCAAAGATGAAGATTGGAGCCTCATAATAAGAAAGGAAAATATTAAAGGAAGTGGTCATAAAACCTTTTTTCTCCAGCTAACTACTCGCAGTGCAGTGCCACCAATGCAGTCTAGTTTAATAAGGAGTTGGCAATTCAACCCAAAATTCATTATGTACACAGCATTGCTGCCACTGGGCCAGTGAAAGTGGAATGGCAGTGATGTGGAGAATTCAGATTCTATTACCCTTGAAAAGGAAAAGTCCTGGAAAACTGGCTGTGACTCAAGGCCTGATCAAAAGCACAGTCAAGCAAACAATATGGTGCATTGCACAGCAACACATATTCACCTCAGCTACACTCTATTCCTGAACAATTCCCATACCTGCAAACAAAATGGAAAGGGGCAACAGAAAAAATGAAAACACTATCACCCCCCTAAAGGGGGCATTTTATTTGTGCCCTTTAAGTCTGTCTTTCCTTTAAACCTGTTTTCAACAGTGATCCAGCTCCCTCCCTGCTTGCACTAGCAGTGTATCAGTGAGACAAGACTTACAAGAAATGAAGGCTGATTTCCAGATAAAAGGGATTTTCTAATGTTTGGCCTTCTGGATATTTCTTGTGTAGTCACATTTGGCATCCAGAAATACTGGCTGGTTGTTTCAGGTCCAGAAGTCTCAAGAACCAATTGTTTTACTTTAGCAAGGATACGGCCATGCTCCACATACTCACTGGATCCCTGTATACTCTCCCTGCGATATACTCAGAAGCAAACTATTTATGAGTAAACTTTATAAGCAGGCTTAACCTTTCCAACACATCTACTACAGTAATGTACACATACGATATTTTATATATGTATGAATCAGATATGATATTGTCTATACAAACATACATTAGGCATTGCACATACACAGAAGAGCATAACTACAGACACTATGTACCTTTACTATAACGCAGGCTAACACTCAAGGTTTGGAAATAATAGTTCAGCATCAGCAACTACTATCTGTACGTAAAAATGAATAGCTTTTAAATCAGCTTCTTCGTAGGCCTGTCAAGCTGGACACTGCAGACACCCACCATCCAAAAGAGATACTGAGCTGTACAGGTGACAGACATCAGATTTTTATGTGGTATATTTTAAAATATAGATTTGAGGTGCTTTTGAAGATTTTAAAGCACATCAGTCAAAGATACACACTAACCAAATACTTATCATTAGATATCTAATAACATTCGGCTCACAAGAATAGCAAATTCTTTAGCAACATTTTGCAATACATTTTCTGAGCTTGTGGTGTAACATATAGGTTAAGCAATGTTCATTTGCGATGAGATTTTTGCCTGCAACCAAGAATTACTCGGTAGCAGCCAAAAGAGGACAAATCATCCAAGTGAAGATGTAGCTGTGTCACAATTTCCATCATGACTTTATTCATGGGGAAAGGACAGGGAGGAAAAAAAACCAGCAGGAGTTGATACAGCCTTCATGGCCAGGGGCTGTGCCTGTGCCCGCATTAAAAGTCATGTCTCTATTTCAAGCACCCTGGATTAAAACAGATACCATCTGACTTGCCATTTATTTATTCACACTGGGTTTCAATCTACAAGGTGCAATAGGAACAAAGTACTGGAGGGTTATTTAACCCAGAAGCAGAAAAGTCTGCCAGCAAAATTTTCAGTAACTAAGCCAGTAAGAAGAAGGATTAAAATTACCTCAAACATAGCTCCTTTTCTTGGGTGTTTCCTTTCTATGTCACACATATGACTTTTCTTCTTACACCCTAAATCTTCGAATCGGATTGATCTGATAAACTCCTACATTTGTGCAAAGGCCCTTTAAACCCAACATCATGCAGGTTCCCTCTTGCAATTGCTGAATCAAGGCTTTCACTGAGGTGCTAATTC
>JAOEHX010046522.1:39507-56926 GCA_025448015.1 Bolborhynchus lineola | reverse complement strand
ACCTGGTGGTGGGGATGAGTGTTTTGGGGAGTGGAAAGAACAGGGGACAAATGATAGGCTAAGAGTGACCCCAGAGCAGGCAGGGGCAGTATCCTCCTGGACCAGGGCATAGTCATTCCCAGAGGATCAGAACAGGATGGGCAGTGTAGAGCAGTTTCATCAACTAACGGGTTTCATCAACTGTGCCAGACAAGGTGAGATATGAATTAGGTTCAGGGTCCATCCCAGGAGTTCAGCAGGAGGCAGGACAGTCACATAGGTCCAGCACCCACCAGGAGATAAAGACTGGGATGCAGACTTGCACAGCTACAGTGTACCTTAGTGCAGGCCTGGTTGCCCAGGATGGGACTTAAATGGAGCCCTCCTCCCCAGGACCACTGGGCAAGAGGTGCAGGATGAGAGTCCCCAGTGAGGCTGGTCAGGGCATTTAAAATCTGTTAGTGCCAATGGGATTGGGAGTGTGTGTGGGGGCACTGACAATGACTTCTTAAACTGCTCCAGATGTTTTTAAGATTATTATTAAAGAACTATATAATGTAGTCTTTTTATTTTTTTTTTAACTATTCTACTATTAATAGACTTGCACAAGTGTCTTGATTTAGCTAAAAATTAAGAGTTTCTTGAAGAGGTACATTTCAAACATTAAAATTAACCCACGTCATCTTGGATGTGCAATTTATTGACTAGAGATTTATTCCTATAAGAAATTTTTTCTTTCTAAACATCAGTTTCTCTTTTCATGAAACAGAGATGATAATGTCATTGTCTTTACTACCTGATAGAAGCCTTATTAGTTTTGCAACGTATGTTGTATTTATGGAGTGTTCTGAGATATCTGGGTGAAAAGAAATGGACTAGTATAAAGCAAAGGAGCAAGAGCACAGTGTGGCTATATACACTGGCAAAATAAAACTGCTCAAGAGAAAGTAGCAGGAATGAGATTAGTGTATAAACTTTGACCAGACCTTCAAGGATGGAAAATAGGATGGGTTCTGCCAGAGACTGGGAATTTAATTTTTGCACTCAGGGATAGGTAAAATCTGCACTCATGTTTCTCATTAAGTGTACTTGTGAGAGAACTCTAGAAGGGTAGTAGACAGAGGAAGATGAGAGCTGCATGCTCGTGTGTTATGCTGGCACTAGTTATACAACCAGGTCTTGAGGGTGGAGGTCACTGTAAACAGGAGGGAAGATAAGAGAAATAGAGGGTTGAGAAGGTCATGGCAAGTTTGAAGGGGAAAGTGGGTGGACAGACAAGACTGATGCTAGCTCTGGCCATTGAAAACAAAACCTTAAATAGCTCACATTTGTTATTTGTGTTCAAGAACATTTATCCATGCCAGGACTCAGCATCCCTCTTTCTGTGTCAAATTAAGCAGCAGTAAACATTCTCTACGCACTGTGAGCTGCTGATACAACAGGTCTTTTCTGAGCTCCCCTTCCAAGACTGTCTCATTCCAAAAGGTGTGTTCACCACAGGAAACTCGATACTAGTAGGATAATTTTAGGAGATAGAATCAGTGCATGATAAATCCCCAAAGAAGCTGACTTAAAATAGTCTTAGCAGGGAAGCATGCTCTGTAAATCATTACCAAAAGTTAGGCTGAAAGCATTAAAACACTTTGCATAATATGCACATAGTTTCTGCCTTGATCTTCAAAGCCACTGTTGTTTATTTTCCTAAGCTTGCTGTGGTCAAAGCTAGTTGTCTGGTCTTGCTATTCATGTGACAGATGAAGATGCAGACTGGTCAGAAATAGGACTATCACAAGACTAATTTGCTGGAGCTGCCTGAATCATAGGGTTAAAAGGGGACCCTGAAGTACTTTATAGGCTGCCTACACATTGCTCAGCAAGTCAGAGGTTAACAAAGGACCTTATTCTTTGGAAAGATAATTGAGGCTGAAAACAAGTCAACCATCCCACAGCTAAGCCGGGGAGATCATCAGTTCTTGCGAACAATAGCTGATGATGTCCGGGATTCAGTGAGTTAAGTGGTTAATCCTATACAGAAAGCTGAATCCATAATGGAGTTTAAATGGGGGGAATCCACCCAGTTCAACCCCAAGAGAGTTGCTTCCTGCTGTTATGCTGATGGATATGTCTATAAATATCATGATAGCCATCAGCAGATAAGATCTTGCAAAGCCTCTCCCTATTAAATGATACATTGATCTCCATGAAACAGCAGTAGCCTGGATTAATGAGCCATGGAAGCCAATCCTCCTGCTCTCACACTGAGACTGTAGCCTAAGAGAAGGAAGAGATGTATATTGTTTCCTTCTTGATTGGGTCAAAAAAAGTCAAAACCCTTTTGTCCTCTTTCTTCCTTCTGCCCATTCTTTGCCAGGAAGCTGTTTGTTACATTGTGTAGTGGGTACTCAGGAAGGGTCTCATCAGTCTTGTTGCAATTTGCTGTTTATAGTCATCAGAGAAAGGCATCAGTTAGGACTCTTAGGGCAAATGTGCCTCTGTGCTTTTCTTCAGGTAAGCAGTTCCCTTCACAGCAGCAGAGAACCCGCAGGCAGGTTTGTGTACCTTCTCCAGCTCTAATGGGCGACAGACAAAATTCAGCAATCACTTCTGTTCATCCTCACCTTTTTCTGTCACATTTGTGGTTTTAGCAAAAGAAGTGCTTACAGCTCTCTTTCCTTTAATTTAAAGTTCAAAATCTTAAGGTTTTTAAGCCTATCATGATATAACGCAAGGCCTGACTTACAATTTTCTGCTCTCAGAGCTGTATACCAGTAACATGCATATATAGACAGTAGTATGTAGACCCCTACATTTGGATTCTCCATACTGCCCGTATAATGTGCATACAGGGCTCAGGACAAGTATGCCAACTTTCTGGTGCTTTAGCTAGCTCTCCTGGCATTTAGAAATGCCAACTACAAATGAGTTAAGCCATATTAAGTGGCTCTGATTTCTCTCTTGTTTTCTGTATGTTTCTTTTCTGTGCTGTTCATTTATTTCCCTTTTCTTTTCTTCCTCAATTTTGTTCTTTGGATCCTTGCTCCTCAGTTACTGACTCATTGCAAATCCCATCTTTTCTCATCAGTGAGGACTGTGACTGGGCAAACCCCTGGACATCACTGTGGGACCTAGCTGGATGTGCTTTGCATGGCTGCCCTAACTGGCAACCAATACTGTTAGCAGTTTTCTTCCAGAGTTATTAAAGGTCAAGAAAAGAAGGATTAGGAGAAAGCAGGGCTGCATAGTACCCCCGAACTCATGACCATGGGTGCTTACAATACGAAGATACAAAAGGAAAGGGGATTGTGAGGGCAGAATGATTAGGGTACTTTCCTCATCTTTCCCTTTCCTGCATAGGCATTTCTGCTCAGAAAGTCCTATGCTTGTCTAGAAGTGATCTAGGCAAGGAAGAAAGGAACATTATAGGGATTTCATTTCTGGACTTGTCCTTTGTTGCTTCAGTGTCTTTGAGCATGAGAGAGTCTTTTGCTTCAGAGACCCTAGAATGAGTTAAAGCACCCTGGAACATGAGAGAAGGATCATGAGGTTCACCAGCTCAGCCTGGCCTGTTTGCACGCACAGTTGGGTCTGCCGAGTTCAGTGACTCAAAGCAATGAGCTGTCATTACCTCTGAAGAGCCAACACACCAAGAGAAATTGATTCTGCTTCGTCTTCAGTGGTATCAACAAAATTGTTTACCAAGTTCCAAAGAGTTATATTTTTGGCATCCCTGTGGCCTGTTTTGGCCTATTGAATGTTACTCATGAGTAAGAGGGAAAGAACTTGCCTCTCAATTATAAAGCAGAATTTGTATGGCTGACAGTTAAAGAAAAACAAAGCAAACCCAGTATTTTGTGTATTTATCTCACAGGATCTGGAAGGACAATAACTACGGAGCCCACTGATTTCAATTGGAGGGATATATCCTGGTTTTTAAAGTCACGTTTTTGGTCTCTCAAAACAATTGCAACTTGAGACACCCAAAATCAGCGCTTGTACATCTAGTTGTAAATGGCCTGCTCAGTCATACAAGCCTATGGAACAGCTGGGAGCCGGTGGGATTTCTGTCACAGACAAGCCTCCTCTTTGTCCTCAGAGGCCACGTTAACCATGACTCTGGTGTAGTCTGTGTTCAGCTCCTATGGCATCAAGAGAGCCCTGGTTAGGCTTCCTAAAGGAAGGACAGAATTGCAGGTATTTCCAGGACTCTGTTGGGAAAACAGCCTCCTTTCGGGAGGAGCTGCAAACACCCCTGGTTTCTGCTGTTGTGCTGTGCAAGGGGAGCCTCCATCTGTCTTCACTACTGTACATATGCAGGCAGGGGATAGGTGCAGCAAGGCTGGAGTCTCAGCCTGATGTTGAGACAGAAATGCTGTTAAGGGCACAAGGTCTATGCTCCATAATTTGGGCTAGAAAAATAGTCAGGGTACCCCTGGGCGCTGCCTATAAAAGTGAACATGTAAAGAAATAGGAAGAGCCCAGAGGGCAACACCAGTGCAATAAATAGTAGTCTAATAATCAATTCGTGCCAAGGATTTATACAGTGCTTTACTTATTCAAAGCACGGTGAAAAACATTAGCTTAATTAATCATTCAGGTAATTAAATAGAAGTGGAATGAAAATGGTTAGAGGAAGCTTGGAGTATGAAGGCTTCCTGAAATCATTAAATGATTTTGCTGTCTTTGATGGAAGGAAGAATTTCTTCCTTTAGGGTTTAAATGTGCTTGCAGCGTGGGTGTTATTGCAGTTTTAATAACCACCTGCTTAATTCCCTAGGATGGGAGATTACAGCACAGACAAAGGTTTGTTTGAGTAACTTTGGCAGTTATATGGGCCTAAGAAAAATGAGAAGTACCACCAGCTCTGTTTCAGGGCACAGAATGATGATCAGCTTCAGGAAGAAATCTTGTTCCTTTGACTTCTCACTAGCAGAATGGGCTGAAAGACAAGGTATGGTTATGTCATGACCTATTGCTTTAATTTACACAGGAGGGAAAACCAAAGCTGTTCTGTCCTTTGATGGAGAGGAATCACTGAATGAGTGTGGCAAAGGACACTGAAAATGCTGCAAGTGAAAGCTAAATTTTGTAGGGATTAATTCATTCCCCTGCAGTAGGAATATAGGATTCTTTGTCAGACAGTCAGTGTAACTTGATTCTTGGCTGTGGCATATTTAGGTTTGTGTTATCACCCGCTGCCCACACTTATGTAGCCTCAACTCCTGAGAGAACTTGTGAAGAGATGTGTTTTCAGTCAGCTGGCCTTAATCACTGCTTTGCTGGTGAACCCCTTAAACTGCTGAAGAAGACCTCTTTCATGCCAGTATAACCACACACCAGCTATGTAGCTCTGATTTCCTGAATTGAAAGACTTGACTTACTGCACTGTGTAAGGGCTTTCAGTTTACCTGCAATCTGAGAACTTAGTATCTCACACAGGTACAATACAAGCAGTTGGTGCTGCAGATAGAGCAAACAGCCTCCAAGAAAGACATGCTTTAACAGACTGCTAATTGCTTTGATACCTTTGCTACCCTCCTTCAAAAAGACTGCAAAAGTCTGTGTTTCCTTCTAACTTGGGATACTGTCACTGTAAGCAATGAAAGCCATCAGACTTATCCTTTATTCTTTCCCTTTTCCTCTGTCTAGTTCCCCTGAGGACACAAGATCCTGGCAGCTAGATCCACCCCAGGCTTTTGCCTTTTGTTTTCCTGTACTTTTCTCTTGGCATAATTCAGAAGTTTTCTGTGTTGTGCTTCCACAATCACATGCTAAAATATTTGCACAGCTGTTTGCTGACAGAAAAGGAGGGAAAGCAAAAACCTACTGTTCTGTTATTTGAAAAGTTTAAAACAAAACAAAAAACAAACCAAGCAGTTTTGTGTAAGTTAATCATATAAAATCTTCAGTTTGCTCTGCTCTTGTATAACAGAATCCTCTTTTACCTTGCCTGGTTTCCCTTATGTCCTTCACCTTCCTCTTCTCATGCGTATAAACCCCTGCTTCCCTTCAAATGCCTGTGGGTTAAAACGCCTGTGGGACTTCATTGCCCACCTGTGTGTGCTCCGCTCACTTCAGTCTGTTCTTGATGTACAGAAATAGGACCAACTCCTACAGGCTATAATCAGGCATTCTTCAGGCAGATCTCTGACTGAAGTCAGTGGAAGTTTTGGCAGAAGAGCTGCAAAGCTAATTACATTCCTCCCCCAAGAATATATATTGGATGGTGATGAGAGATGAGAAAATACTGCCTAGAAAGAAAGTCCATTAATAAATAAGACATAGATACAGGGAAGAGCAGTTGATTGAATTATTTATAATGCAGTTATAAAAATGCTGAGTTGCTGAGCTTTCCAGAAACCCATCCATAACATGCATGACCATAGCAGCAGTTAATAGGAGTCTAGACAAGCAGGAGCAAGGATCTCCATGAAAATCACATGTGAAAATACTGTGAAAAAAGCCTAGCATATCCAAATCATTTAGCACACAACATATTTTAGTGTGGTGGTAACTTTCAAACAGCTTTGAGAATTGGTTGTGAATTAATTTTACCAGCAGTGCACCAGAGAATTTCAAGCAAAAAACGAGCAAATGTGGGCTCATCTTGTAAAAATAGAAAACCAGCATAGACACTTCCTAACAAGGCTAACTATAGATCAGGGTCAAAAAAATTAAATGCACGTTTAAAAACCTGGATTGTGATACTAAGAGCAAAATGAACCTCAATATTTGAAGGAGCCAAGCTTTTCACATATTGTTTTGGTCAGAATCATCTAATTAGTGACTGATGATACCAGAGCAGACATATACTTTATTAGATCCTTTGGTGCAATGAATAGAAGATTCAACTTTTCAAACCTTCAGTGGATAAAAGAAGGCAAAGTGAAAAGGCCAACAGCCCTTTTTCAGCTTTGACATCTATAATTCACACGCCTGGACTGCACTCCCACTACAAACAGTCCGCTCCCTTCCTACACACATAAACACACACTCTCTGCCTTCATCCTGCTCTCGGACCACACATGCATCTCTGTCTAGTTTCTGCCCTTCACATCAGCCATCTTCCTCCTTTGGACACATGAATGATTCCTCTGAGCTAACTCCTCAAATGAAGGTATGTTTCCACCCTGGTCCACCAAGTTTGGAGGGTTTTTTAGGTTTTCTTACTGTCCTCAGTTATGATCTCCAGACAAAGCCTTCCTTTCTGGGAGAGAACTTCACAACCAGGAGTGTGGTCTGGACATTTATGGGCAAAGGAACATTCGTATTTCTGCTCCTGTTGCCTCTTAATCATTAGAAAGAATGAGTATGCTGTGGCTTTAGCCTTTCAGCTTAGTTTATGAAATCCATATCCTCCTGTAGGCATACATTTAGGTTTGACCTCTTTTTGTTTGTAATTGAGACTGAAGTGTCCAGGCACAGGGATGTACTCTCTCTGTACTGGCCTGCATCCAGCAGCCTGAACATCATTTCCAGCCCTTTAGCCTCTGAAACCTTCTGTTTGTGAAATTAGCCCGATGAGGCGACTGATGAGAAATTGGTGCTTATTAGCTGCTGTCATTTTTATACCCTCTGCTGTAACTAATGGTACAGCAGCCCTCATGATCCCATTAAATAGCTCTAGCTAGAGCTCTGACTGCAGGAAGATAAAGCTGCAAAGGAAAAGGTTTCTTGGTGCTGCAGGCTGAGCCTAACCACCTCCTCTCCCCTACATTCCTCTGCTGCTTTCATACCCCCTGCTAGTCTTACATTACTCCTTCAGAGGTTTGTCTTCTTCAGGGGACAACTTCAATTTGAACAGATTCATGCTACAACACCCAGAGGCACCAAATCTTTTCCACTAAACCATGTCTGATGGAAAGTGGGTGTGTGTCAGCAGATATATTTAATTATATGCACAACCAGCATTTTCCCTGTGGAAGTTCAGGTGTGCAGTTCGGTTTCTGATCTTAATGCATCCTCATTTGAAATTATTTAAATTTAAATGATGTAAGATTTAAGATTTATAAGCAGCCATAAAATTCCCTTTGTAACATGAATTTTTATAACATGCCTTCATGTGTTCCTCACATCTGTGTGGAACGAGATGCTGTTAAGTCTGTGTATACTCATAACTAGTTTTGAACAAGCTACTTAGCCACCATGCAAGGAGATGGGGAGAAAGCCATTGAGGTCCAACATCTTTAATGTGAAGGCTCCAGACTTCCTGACTCTGTGCCTAGATGGGTTTATTACTTTGCAGAGATACAGACTGCCAAGTCTAGCAGCATTGTCATGGCCATCATTGCATTTGGTGATGTGCTCCAAATCCCATGTTTTAGGAACACATACGCGCAGGAGAAATGGAAAGTTTTTTCTAAACTAAAATAAATTAGAAACCTTGTAGTGTGTTGGAATAAAGATGGAAAACTCAGTCAGAAGGCAGAAGCTAAGACAAGTGAAAAGATCTGAATTGTTATTGTTTTAAACATCTGAGATTTTTTTAGCCCACTCATAGTTTTTTTGAATCTGATTCAAGTCTTAACCCTTCTGCCTGATACTGTTGTTCTGAACTAGTCCCATCTTTGCTGCTCCAGTTTATAGTGTGGCAGAAAGGTATTTAATGGGATCTTTCACATTTCGATTTGGCATCTGGAGGCCTGTCCCTACACAGCAAGTTGTGATGAGCCACTGTCAGAGAAAGCTTAAACATCCTGAGTTAAAAGTGTGGATAGAAAAGTTAGTTAAGAAGACAAATGTGTGGGTTTCACTTCTGTTTGGTTGGTTTTGTCGCTACCACCTACATCCACACAGAGCTGTGTTTGTTACTGGTGTCCTGAGAGAGGAAATCCATTACCTTAAAAGAAGCACTTGGCATTAAGAGAGAATAATAAGGAGAGCAACAAAGAACTGTTAGCAATGATTTATTAAGAAGAGATAGTCTGTCTCATAAACAAGTGGTATTATTTAACTATCCAAGGATTTGTGTTCCAAATACAAGCTTGAATTGTTCATTGTCCAGTGAAATAATGCCTGCTTCTGCATTCCTGGCTGCTTCTCTAACTACAGCCCAGAGCCTGTAGGTCTCTGCTGCTGTGGTCTGTCCTGCCTAACATTACTAATAATATTTATGTCACTATTATAATAAAGATATCTTAAGCAACTAGAAAACAGCAACATTAAGGCATAGAAAGCATAACATCAAAACTTTTCAATTGAGGGGACAGGAACAAAGGATCTCTGCTTGTGCTAAGCTTCCCCATAGCTGTAATAGGGCCTCACAGACACACTTGCACTCGGTCATGTTGGCAGAGAAACACTTGGCAGAAAAATACCCTACTGCTGTCTCAACTGCTCATTCACCTGCTCAGAGAGACAAAATTATCTCTCTCCATCCTACCATTTCTTTAAACACTGGTGTGCTGATGTTCAGGTGTTTACCAGAACAAGGTTTCTTTTTTCCTGTTTTTGCATGATGTGGCACTTTCCAGGGGAAGCAAGTGGCTCTCTCAGGGTTATGCCAGCTTTCCTATACCATACAAACAAGATACACAGATGCTGTAGAGCTCTGTGAGTGGAGTAACCAAAGCAGGGTGTGAGCTGTTTGTCAGGGACATGCCTTCTGTATAAACCAGCCTTTTTTTAAAGAAATGGGTGGATTACCCAGGTCAGAGGCATCCTCAGAGGAGGAGGCAATACATACACTGGGTGCTGCCATTGCTGCTCTCATACCAAGCCACTGGGGACCACTTCTCCGTTACCATGGCAACAGTGACGAGCTGGCAGCCAGACCCATCATCACACAACCTCCTCTGGCCCTTGCGAGATGCTCTGAGAAAGACTTACAGGAGACAATTTGCATCCGAGATCCCATTTCTTTTTCACTTAGGCTTTACCTTGCAAGCCTAGAGAAAGAAAATCGTGTGAGCTCTCCAAAGAGAAACCTGTGCGGAGGCAGGGCACAATGAGTGCTGAGGGGGAGCTGATTTAGATGCTTGCCCTGGCAGAGGTGGGTGAACTATGGGCACTTGTCGGGGAGGAGCTGACTTGTGTGAGAAGAAGATCACTTGCACAGCCCTTCTCTGTGAGTACTGATTCAACTGGCCTCTTGTACTATCTGCTCAAAGTGTTATTTAGTGTATTGGATGTAAAATTCTGTGGTTTCTTGTTTCTAAGGGGAGGAATTTTCTTTTGTGCTAGGTTTTCTGGATGGGCTGCATGCAAAATCCATGCATGAGCTACTACTGGATTTTTTTGTCTAGGCATGGAGTCCTGCAGGAGCTGCAGCCTTACCCATTAGCAGTAGGTTTCTTGCAGCAAGCTCAATGAAATCTGCAGGGTAGTATCTGCAGGTTGCAGTGAGCACCATACAGTTCATACCTTAATGCATAGATACCAGGGTTTGTACTCTAGCTAGCTGATACGGTACTATCCAAATATCAGCCTTTTCCTTGAATTCATTATTCCAGCCTTTGTTATACATGCAATCTTATTTGGATTTGTTGGTTTTTTTTGTTTGGTTTTTTTTTTTTTTGGTTGAGATTAAGAATTTAAGCAGTAAAATGCTTTTTGGAACAGGTGCAGAAAAAGCATTTGCCCTATGTAGGATAGAGTTACAAGGAATTTCATTCCAGAGAGCCAAACAGATGCACCAGATAAACTGCTGATAAAAAGAATGATTATATTGGCAAAGAGCCATCATGCTCCACCGTAGTACATGGATATCAGTCAAGCATACAGGCAGACAGCAGCCATGGGTGAGATCAATCTAGCCTGGCTAACAATAGGCATCTATAAATGTAATCATGCTACAGAGCAATATGATCATCAGTTTTAAATTCTCACCTGAAAAATACTAGTTAAATCTAGAGATCTGTGAGAAAACTATGCTGCTTTGTAAAATAATGCATTGCAAAGAAAATAAAAGGCAAAAGAAGTCGAAGTGATCTTGTACATCATAGATGTGCAATCTTGATAAACCTGCAGCGTGCTCACATGAAAACCAAGGAGACTTTTTTTTCCCTCTGGATGAATTTGGTGCTTGTTTTGTTCCTGGGCCAGACAAGAGCACTGGGGCATCTCTAGCTGTAATCTTATTAAAATCATTAGGCTGTGATTGTGCTTGTGTTCTGCTGCTGGCATGGATTTAGGCAGACAAATGATCCTCAGAGCATGGATGGCTCGCACAGTTGAGAGGAGATGGGCTACATTCAGTTCTCACGAGGTCTGAAAATCTTACAACCTCGACTTTGGAAAGGCACTGTTTGCAAACCAGCCGGAAAGGCAAACAGGGACAGGTCCACTCAGTCCAGGCACACAGGGGCAATTTACGAACATTGCTTCTGTTTGTGGTAATGAGAGTCACATGTGTAAGTTCTCTGCACAATGACAGCAGAATACACTCCCTTCAGTGTGTAAACAGTATAAAGCTGTGCCTGTGTGAGTGTTGGCATGAGAGGCTGGGCTACAATAGAAGAAAAACAGAAATCAAAATGAATTATTTGTTCATTTTTCCATCCTCAGAAGCAGTCGTGTGTTCTGCTTTGTCCAGTCTCTTATAACTAACACAAGCATTGTAGCTTTTTCTTTTTTTGGACTGTTTGACCAAACTTGAAAATATTTTGATGACAGAGGATGTTTCTGGAGTCAGATACAACTTCATTGCATTCAATTTTATCCCGTTACTCTTCATTACAATTCCCTAGGACACCATAAATACCTGTTCTTCCTTTTTTGTGTTCCTGCATCACTCAGATATTAGCACATATTTCTGTTCCACTGCAGCAGTGGAGTTTAAGTACTTCTGGATGTAAGTGGATTTCCAGCCCCCTCTGTGACCCCTGCACATGTGGACCTCTTGCACAGAAAGCCATACCGGTTTATGTCATTTGCGCATGAGCCTTGGGAAGCAGTCTTTGCTGAATGAATGCCAGTGTACCACACAGTTCATAAATATGTAAAAGTAATGGGCCCTATCCCAACAAGCTCAGATTCAGAAACGTTTAGCAGATGTTCTGGCTGTGGGGGAGGAAAACAGGAGATGAATAAATACAGTACTGCTATAACAAATACTTTGTTGATGAAACTGCACATAAATTAGAATGACAAACACACCCTTACCAGGACTTTGACCTATCCATAAAACAATATCAACATGTTTTATTAATAGTAGTTCCACGTTCTCAGGATCGATAGAGTGTCTTTATTGATTTCCTTTTCCCTTTTTATTAAAACTTATCTAAACAGTGATGAATTTAGATGGAATGTAGGTAGAGTCTTTTTTTATAGCTAGTGAAGGATAATTCCAATAGTACTGACAATTCTAATAGCACTAGTACTTTATATACTTGGTTAAAGCAGTAAAAAGCCATTGCTTTAAAAACAAGTGTACAAAACATAGCAGACAGCTCTCTGCTCAAATGAACTTCAATAGCAAATATGCCTTCTAGACCTCAATGCATGCTACGTGGAGTAAACCAGTCCCAGGGAAGCCCAGCACAGGCAGCTCTTGTGTGGAATTCGTGTAGCCCAAATTAGATGAAGAACCAACAAAGTGTCTCAATGATGACTTTGCAGGCCTTTTCTTTCTGTTACATTTTGCCAAGATACGTTTAAATCTGTTTATTTATTCTTTATTCTATATTTAAATCTCTACTTCTTTTCAGTGACTAGCTGAGAACAAGGAAATGTTGTACATCTGATTTTTTATTTAATAATAGCATTGTATGGCAGCAGTCTAGTAGTACTTCATCTGGGTATGGTCTTCTTGCTTAACTATATTTTGCTCATTGAAAAGTACTTGTCTTACTGCTTTAGGGGGTCTTGAACCTCTTTACACCTGTGAGCTGCTGTTGTTCATAAAGGAAGCATGAAGGCTACTCTTCCAGGCTCTTAGCGTACTGTACAGTTTTGGGAACAAGTTTTCTGCCCTTGTGTAGCCTTTGTTTTGGGTTACTTCTGTTGAAAAAGTTACAGCATAGTGAAGTGAAAGTTGTGTGTTTCCCATTAGCTTCCTGTATACCCACAGTCCTGAATCATAGCAGCAAATCCAGCTGCAATTTTATGTTTTATTGCTTGGAAAAATCTGTGAGCATTGAAATTACCTACAGTGTGTATCCACAGCGTTGGAGGCTGTCTTATTCCTAAACAGCTCCCAAATGCTTAAGTCTGCACTGAACCCTCAGCAGATTTGCATGTAGACACAGAGAAGCTTTATTAGTTCCTATCTGAAAGCTTATATTCTTAGCCTGAAGGGTTAGAAACATTTTTCTATGTGATCAAAGTTTACTGGAGCTGATGGGCCAGCTTTTTATTTCCCTGTTGAACTGGAGAAGATTTTACCTAGAAAAGTTTCTTCTTCTTCTTAATGAGGAAATAGGTGTTGTGGGTTGGTTGGTTTGTTTCCAAGTGCATTAGTCTTGTATTTACTTTCTTGTAACAAAACACCACCAAGCAGTTTATTTGGAACTCAACTCCCACCCCTGCACACAACATCACTCCAGATCAGTGTGTGCCTGTGTGTTCAGGGGGTGTGGAAAGGGGTTAAATAGCATCATCTTATAAACACCACATTTGAATACAGTTACTCAGATGCTTATAGAGTGAAGAACCACTTGCATCAGGAGAGTGCTGGGTGGCTGATGACTTCTGCCTTGTGTTTCCAACACAAGTTGAACACCTGTGCTATTGCTTGGAAAATCAGCTCTTTAGTTTCTCCAGAATTGGACAACTCTTCCTGCTAATAGTTGCGGCTGATGCAGAGGACAGCAAATTTTACGATCTCTGTAGACAAGACTTTCTCTGCTGTCTGTCAGTTTCTTCTGGAAACGTTTCTTCTTTTGGAAGCATTCAGCTGCTGATTTGTTTACAAATTACTTTTACATTAAAAAGATTTAAAATCGCTCTAGCCGTCAAGTAGATGTGAGCATCAGAATGTAAGTCTGTAACTTGTTACGGAGATCCCCAATTAAACTGTCTCCAGCAGGCAGCAATTAAAATGCAATGACTTTTAGCAGAAACACTTGCATACAGGAGATAAGAGTTCTGGTTAACCAAAGTGCACTTCAGTTTCATGTTGTGGCCTTGACCTGGACTAAAGTGAGAATCACCAAAGGTGTATCAATATTGAGAATCACCAGAGGTCTCACAATGTAACCTAGGAGGACAGGCAAGAAGGAATGGAGTTTTAAGTCTGGGGAGTGTAATAAGAAGTGAAATGAGAAATCTTCATGAATCTAAGAGGCTGTTGCAGGAGCCAGAGGGACAAATGTTTTCTTTGTCTGTGATGGGTAGGGTAACAAGTAGATGTAAATTATGGTAAAAGAGATCATTAGGAAAAAATTTCTGAAGGCAAAAAGATTGAATCATGAGAAAGTAACATCTTGGCTGTGCAGACCATGGCGTCTGCAGCACTAGAGGGGTCTTTGAGAGGTGAAGCAGATGGAACAGAGATGCTTCCACAGGGATGGAGCTAGGTGACCTCTCAGTATCCCTTCCAGCCCTCTAATTTGGTGATCACCTCCTCATTTGAAAAAAAACTTGCTGTGTTTTTACTTGCTAATTCCAGATGTGGGAACTCTGCTCCAGGACAGTATGCTTCTAGTGGAATTTGCTGTTCTTCCTTTTTAGAGATATTACAAATTCCCACAGGAGCAGCAGCCATGCACCTGGAGAGTTCTGAAACTTGGAAGGTCGTCAGAAGAGAATTCTTTGTCCATCTTTACTTTGGAAATAGCTCTGATATCATGGAGATACCAAAAACTTTCTTGGATTTTCTTCTGTAACTTGCTTTCCTTGCTGTACTCCTTGTCTAACTGGGAGCAGCACCTGGCCCTTATGAATCTTCAATATCTCTTAGAAATGGAATATATAAAAAGGCCTTTTTTAATGCATATTTTTCAAAATGGGACATTGTACCATACTCTGACCCCACTTGGAGCAGGAGCAGCTCACTTCCTTTTAAGAGCTGAATCCTGACCCGCAATATTTTTCCTTGAGTTGGTTTTGGACTGCTTCCTTGATGGCTGCTCTGCTTACTAGCACCCCGTTTTACAGTGCTTGCAGGCAGTCTTTGACAGGGAGTCACTGCTTGGCTGGGGCGAGGTGACCATTACCTCACTCAGTGCAAACCAGCAGTTCCACAAAGTCCTCAGGGAAGATATGGCGATGGGCTTACTCTGCATGCCACCAGCCTAGAAGAACATCAGTCTTCTACTAGGCTGTGATGCAGGATTTCAGCTGTCTTAGCTTGCTTCGACAAAGTAGCCCGTTTTGTACTGACGTTGCAGCCCCTTGTTTTTGTGTGCATGCTTTATTGGGCTGAAGTTCTATACAGTACTGCCTTCCACCCTCCTCCCACTCCGAACACCACGTGCGCGCAGTGAAAAGAGACATGCAAAGGAAGTACGGTGCTTTGTTTCTGCTTTAGTTCTACTTGTTTAAACCCTTCCTCTTACAGCACATTGTGAAAACTCCCCTGGGAATCTAACAGCATAATGATGCAAATAACCCTGTCATATGACTAAGCCTCCCTGGTGCTGGATTCCAAAATATCAAGCCAAGGCGTACAAGCCTTGCTGTGGATGCCATAGGCAGCTTCATGCTAGAGTGCAGATGGCTCTTCAAGTCCCTAATGGGAATTGTTTGGGTTCCTATTAGCATTTCACAAAGATTACTCTTCAACTGCCAACCCTCCTCCGGACTTTTCAGAGGCATAGCACCGAGGCAGCAACCAGTGGACATGCTGTATGCACTGGTCCCTTGGAAAGCATTTAAAAATGTCTCCTGGATCACTGGAGGTAAACCCTCTCCTCCATTTTCTTTAGTTTTTCCACTAATCTCACACATCCTCAGTCTGCATCTTTGTAGAGGAGGACACCTTGATGCATTGGTTATTAACAAGCAATAGAAGTTGCTGCCTCCCCTATGAGAAGCCCCTACGTCAGTGATTTCAGAGGTGAAAATACCTATTGGCAGGAGCTCTTACTACCCTTTGGTACTTGTATCTGCATGACTTTGTGCATGTGCTCAGGTAAGGACAGAGGCCTTTGCCAGATTTTCCAGCACATAAGCTGAGTCAGCAGGCTGCATCTCTCAAGCGGTTGCAACCCATAGCTCTAATTTCTGTGCTCATGGAAACTCCATCAGTAAACAGGGTGGGTTGAGCCAAGTTTAGATCAGCCAAAGGCTTTCCTCCATCTGTTCTCAGACAGGGATATAGATAGAGATTTGGGAATTGTGCACTTGTGGCTGATATTTGTCACACCACAGTGTAGTAAGAATTTCCTCATTGACTCATTTTGTCCATCTCTCATGATGATACCTATTTTGGCTTTTATCACCTGTTACCACAGCACTTGACTGCTTTTCATGCCAAAATCTCTAACAGACTATGGAGAATAGAACTTCTCTTAGGGTAGGGTTAGAAGACCGTCGCTTTGGCAGGATGCTGTGACTGTGTAGTTCTGAGTGTGCAAGGTGTTTGAATCATGTCTGCTGGAGAGGCCTATTTCAAGGAAAACTGGTAGACTTTCATATTACCATTGCTATTATCGTATTATCCTGGGTTTGTACTCGCTTCCTAATTGCTGGGTCACTCACAGTGGTTCCGTGTTGGTTTGCATTCCTGCTGTATTCAGGTGTGTATGGACTGCCTCCCCTGGCTGAAGGTCTCAAGGGCATACTCATCTGAGTGTGGCAAAGATGGCATAGATGCATGCGCTGCTTATACACGCTGAAGCATACAGATAAGAATGAAACATTTTAAGGAGTAAACAGATACGCATATATATATATAAAGCTACATACACACTCTAAACATTTATGTGTTCCTTTCAGTGCTTTCTCGAAGAACAGGGTTTTGTCACTTTTGCCCAGCCAGTACCTGCGGTATTACCTCAGTGTAACCTGAGGGATTAGTCAATACTTGGGTCTTTCAAGTTGATTCAATTAGGAGGAGACGAGGGCAATGGGAGCAGGCATTCATCTGATGTAATCGCTCATCTCGCAGAGCGCACACGCAAAGAGCTACCTCCCCTAATGCAGCAGGGTGCAAACAGGAGGAGTTGCTATGATCACAGCCCCAAGCTTCTCCCCTGCCATCACCGAACCAGAAACAGATGTAGCCCTTCCTCATGGTGTTTTTATAAGCGTTATTCAGCCATTTTCAGATCTGCTCTGCCACCTTCCTTCTCCTCCTCCTCCCGGTTCCTTACGCGCTATCTTTTCTTCACCGGCGGCTCACACTTAGCGGGCAGCGTGTCAGGAGGTACCGCCGGTTTCGACTACCCAGCCGAGGGCAGGAGGGGCCGGGCGGCTCCCGCCTCATCCGGTGGATGAGGTGAAGGGAGGTGAGCGAACGGGCTCGCTTCGAGCGGGCGGTGCTGACCGCCCCTCGACGGGAACCACAACCGCAGGGGCCGCGGGCGCGACGGGCGGCCGGGCGCCGCCCCGGCGCTTTAAA
>JAOEHX010046522.1:0-31494 GCA_025448015.1 Bolborhynchus lineola | reverse complement strand
AACCCATTCCAGTGCCTCACCACCCTCAAAGTAAAGAATTTCTTCCTCATATCCAATCTAAACTTCCCCTGTTTAAGATCGAACCCATTACTCCTTGTCCTATCACTACAGTCCCTAATTAAGAGCCCCTCCCCAGCATCCCTATAGGCCCCCTTCTGATACTGGAAGGCTGCTATGAGGTGATAGAAAAGATCATAGAATAGTTAGGATTGGGAAGGACCTTAAGATCATCTAGTTCAGCCCCCTGCCATGGGCAGGGACACTTCACATTAAACCATGTCATCTAAGGCTCTGTCCAGCCTGGCTTTGAACACTGCCAGCAATGGAGCATTCACAACTTCCCTGGGCAGCCTATTCCAGTGCCTCACCACCCTCACAGTAAAGAACTTTCTCCTTATATCCAGTCTAAACTTCCCCTGTTTAAGTTTAAATCCGTTACCCCTTGTCTTATCACTACAGCGCAAACAATAGTTCAAGAGGATCTAAGTACAAGTCTGTAGTTAAATTTGGAGGGACAGTGAAGAGTCAAGACTATCCACAGCTATTACTTGTTTTACATGTCATACAGCAGATTCCTACACTATGCAGCCTCCCTATTTTCACTGTTTGGACATTTCTGCTATCAGTATTTAAAAAAATTAATTAACTTCAGTTCTCGTACGATAGCTTATTCCACAGACTTCTTACTCTTCAGTATTTGCTACAGCTTAATTTGGGTCAAAGGTTTCAACTGAGGTACAACACAGGGTTGTTTCTTTTTTTTTTTAAACAGATGCTTATATTGCTGTTAGCCTACATAGGTGAATTTAAGAAAACATACGCTAAAATTCTTGGCTCCCAATGTGGTTCACTGTATAAGTGCTTAAGAAGTATTAACTACTTAAACTTTGAAGGTGCAAGCATGAGGTAACAAGGTGTAAACAGAATCTGATTTAACTCTCATAATCTGTTAGTCTTAGAAGAAAAGTCTAATTTTCCACTGTTTAAAAATTATTAATGTACAAATTCTGCCATGCCAGGGTATTAGTAATCTTCACTCTCACAGTTCAGTTAATCCACAACAGCAGCTTGGACTCAAGACATTTGTGGTAGTTTTGGTTCTACATCAAACTACTTGGGATAACGACCTTCCTTTTGTGAGCATTTCACAAGCGAGCAATGATTTTCACAGGATCCTAAGACATCACTTGATTTGGTGGCACAGCGAATATGCTTTTGCTGTTGATGTTTAGCATGGCAAATGCTGGGAGGTTTTAGTTCAGTATAATGAATAGAATATTATTTGACAGTGGATTTATTTTCAGATGTGAACCAACATTCAAATCATTCAGTGGAACACTTCTAAAGCTGCAAAAGATAAATTCTGTGGGCTTATGAGGAAGCATGTGTTTGTAAGAGGTAATATTTGGGAACCTTTGTTTTGGAATAACCCATTTGCATTCACAGCAAATATCCCTTGCACATCCTCCCTTACCTCTAGCTCCACTCACCATGTTCAGGGTTAATGATATTGAGCAGACTTGCTGCTGAACTGTCCCTCAGGTGCCTCTCTGCACTCACATCACGCTTATTCCTGCTTCCCTGGTCTCGTATCCTACCCAGAGGATAAGTGACAGGGTTTAGTAAAATCAGAAGAGAGATAAGGTATTCCAGGTGGCCAGTTTGTATGCTGAGCCAATTCACAGTCTGCTGATGATAATCCTTTGTACAGTTGTGATCATGAGTGTATTCACAGTGTGGTTCACGAGGGGAAGGAGGAGTCTCCCAATGTGTGTTCCCTCTGGGACATCTTGATGAATACACTATGTGTATGACATGTAGCCCCTCTCTCATCTCCTCCAGGTCTGCTTGTTTGATTGTTTGGGTTTTTTTGACTGGTCTTTTCTCTCACATTGCTTTTTGTACTCTTTCTGCCAGTGCCTCCTCAAGATGCAAAACCACCTTCTGGCCACAGTGAGCTGAACTTAAGTAGCATCGGGCATCGGGGAGGGTGTCTGGCATCCCAGCAACAGGGGATTGTGTTTCTGTTACATTATCTTTGCATCTCAGGGTGGCACTGGAAAACTAGCTTTTTGAGTGCCTTTGCAGAGTAGAGTGTGCTGTTCAGGTTTGTTAGTATTCCTTCTGGTTTCGTCCCCCTACATGTATTCCTTCCCTTAATCCACTGCCGCCTTTTTCTGTTACATGTTCCCCACAGACACTTTCTTTTTCTCCCTCCTGGCTGTTTACTGTCTTTGGTGCATGGAAGAGAAACTACTGAGTTTTGTTAGCAATAGGTATAAGTTTGTATTTACAGTAAGGACATGGAATGCATCCAGGGCATGCTTTGTGGACTAGATTAGCAGTGCAGTTTGCTGTATTATTTTCTTGCAGGGGAATCAGTTTAATGTTAATTTAGAAATGGTATCGTTTCATCTGTGGCCTAAAACCGCTTAATTGCTTGGAGAGTGTCACTTGAGATGCTTGCTTCCTCTGTTGGATAATACTTCTGCTAATGTGCCCTTTTGTGGACGATTGTCTACATGTCTCATCAGTCTGGAGAGGCTTGATTTTAGTGCTGTGTGCTCTCCGGAGAGTTTATTTTTAAATAATTACTGAAGCAACAATCTTCCAAAATGCTGCAGTGTTAGGAGAGAAGGAATAAAAATGTTCAGTTATCCTCTAAAAGGGTAGATCAAAAAAGAAGTATTTGTCTCTTGTGTTCCCTAAGGCTAGCTGAAAATGTTGGTGAAACTGTGTTCTAGAAGATGTTTACTTCATAATTTTGTTCTTCAGAACTCTTCTACTCCAGTCCAAATTGTGGACATTTCCAAACAGAAGTATTGTCAAACCCACATGCTTTATTTCAGGAACTGCTGTGCACTATCCTTAATTCGCTGCTCTAAAAAGATGACTTACTTTCACCTGTGATGAATTCTGCCATCTTAAGATAGGCTGGACCTTGGAACTCTAGCTGTTGTGGAGCAGCAAGTAATTTTGCTATTACACAAGCAAAATAACTTTATTTTTTTTTTGAGGAGAAGCATTGTGTAAGTTGTATTTCTTTGTGCCAAAAACCTGGGGACTTTGCTGTTTACCCTCTGCCAGGAAATTTCAAAGAAAATGTTTTTGAAAAGGTCAGATATCCTTATCATGTTGTACTCCTGCAGCATCATAGTGGTTCTGTTTTATGTAAGTTTCTTGCTTAATCTAAAGTCTTCAGATGAGTTGTGTCAGTACAACAATTACACGTAATGAAGTTATTGTATTCATTTGAAATCATGTCACTGATGTCACTGATTAATCGGATGATTAATCAAATGTTGCAGAATGTCACCTCCAGATATAAAGGGTTGTCTTTTCCAAGTCCTCATTCCTTTGCTGCTCTATTCCTGTACTCTTCTGCTGTTACAAAAGGCCCTTTGTTTTTCATTTGACTGTTAAAATATGCTTAGTTTATGCTTCATCAAACTCTCAATGAGCTCAAGGTTTGTAATGTCAAGAGTCTGAATCTCCAAGGGTGAGAGAAGCTAACAGGTTTCATAAAGCTATAGGGAACAACCAGCGTACAGGAAAACATCCCAGGCAGTCAGTGTTTTTTTGATGGTAGAGAAAAACGATGGTGAATTCTTTATTATGCATTCATAACTTAAAGGCATGATGCTTTCTCACAGTCATCTTCTGCTGGTGAATTCAGCTATTTGGCATGTTATTTTGGTTGTAGAGTTTTAAGAAAATATGCAATTTCAGAAACATGAAGTACAACAAAGCTGAAAGAGAGGGTAGTGAAAAGAGAGGAAAGGACTAGATGGCTGAGTAGGTTCAGGACTTGCCCCAGCAGGCTAGTGTCTGGTGCACACCAGCTGGTCTTTTCCAGTTGGTGTCACAGCAGAGATGGATCTTAAACAGAAGACTCTGAAATGAACTGGGAGTAAAGTGCTGTGAGATTAACACAGTAAATTAAGATGAGTTTTGATTTCTTCTGTTGGATTTGAGGATGCGTTGCCTTACAGTACTGTGCTAATTATGGCAATTCAGGAAATGATTCACAAGAGTGGGTAGCTGAGCATGGTTCTTCTAACAGCTGTCTTAGCTTCAGCTAGCTTGACTTATTTACTAGAATTGTGCTTCATTTGCCTCAATGGCAATTGCATAGGCTCAGTTCTAATTCCTGGGCTGGAGCCCTCTTGACACCTGACAGAAGAACGGGATTAGACTTCAGCCTGTCCATGAAATCAGACACTTTGGCTTCTAATTAAAAAAGCTTCTTTACAGTGATAAGTCTAGAAGGTGTTTTCAGTGCTTTAAATTAAATGTTAGGCAGTGTAACATGATCATGACATTTAGTGCTGTTACATTGTGTATTGCACAATTTTACTGGGGTTTACTGCTTGTTTCATCATGTAGCCTTCAGTATGGAGACAATCTCCTTAATAAGTATCAGGGAGCCTGAGGATGAGTAGATTCTGTGATCCTGTTCTCAAATGCAGTAATGACTTAAAATATTTTTTTTTTTTTTGCTTATAAAAACTATATTCTTGTGTTTCCCTAATTTGAAATACAAAGATATTAGTGTTCCCTTTTGATAGGGTAGCTCCTGCTGTGCAAAATGCAAGTTGCTGTGATGTATTGGAGTTTATGCCACAGTTATACGCAGCAAATGCATGCAGTTGTCTATGGAGTTTCAGTTATGGCAGCAAAATCTTTAGGTGGCAAGAACAAGGTCATGGATGTGAGATTAACTTGCATACAGCAGTCCCTGCTGTGGAAAGGAATGCTTGGCAGGCATTAACTTTTTATAACCTGGCAATATTCAGGTGCTGCAGAAAATTTTTCCTTTCTGTGAAGGTCTTGAAAATGGTGGAGGCGCAAACCTTAACCACTCTCTTCAGCTCTGAGTTCAAAGGGGCTTTTCTTTAGAGGTGGAGGGAGGAAGAACATGATGGACTGACCAGGCTTTTGATAAGTATGTTCCAATCTGTGACAGCTGACAAGAGCACTGAAATTGAGCAGCAGCCCATTGCTAGGCTGTGTCTGCACCTGCAGGATGGAATTACTGTATCTAAGGGCGGCTGTGGGAGGCTAGTGATGGAAATGAGCTATGACCTTCTGTCCTAGGCAAAGCCCTGACCATAAGGAGTTAAAATTTGGAGAGGAATGAACTGAGGTCAGCAGTACGAATAGTCTGTTCAGTAAATAATTTTCTTTCTGTACTGGCTCTGTTCTTTCACTCATTATTTGCTCCACTTATTCTTTTGCCTCCTACACACACACACACACGCGTACTTGTGCGTGT
Source organism: Bolborhynchus lineola (assembly GCA_025448015.1). Taxonomy (NCBI): domain Eukaryota; kingdom Metazoa; phylum Chordata; class Aves; order Psittaciformes; family Psittacidae; genus Bolborhynchus; species Bolborhynchus lineola. Next base: position 26,219 of record JAOEHX010046522.1, on the reverse strand, counting down.
GCATACACAATTTTTCTGGCTGCTTTATTCCATCTTGCCCTAGTTATCACCTTCCAATGCCCGCTTCTCACTGTGACCCACCTTCTGGCTAAGGAGCTGTAGATGATAGGTTTACTGTGAAACCGCCCTCGATCTGGGGTGGACATCTATGTTCAGCTTAGAAGAAGGAGCAAGGCTGTTTTCCAGCTGCTCTTTCCTGCTAGTCTGCTTGCTATGAGCACTGCAGTGGCTTTACAGAATGCAGCACACAGAAGGGAGAACGCTGTTCAGCCATACACAGATGAATTAAGAGCTGTTGCCCGCCTTTATTCCCCGTTGGTGGCAGGCTGTGAGCTTCTGGGTGAGTGAACATCAGGTACGTGGCATGCCTTGTTCTAAGATTGATGGGGAAATTCTTTAAGTAGCTGTGCTGTTACTGAGAATTTGGGTAAATGTAGGACGAAGCAATGGTTAATGCTAGAGCCTGCAAGACTTAGCAGGCTTTGATGCTAGTGCTTGGACATGATTCTATGAAAAAAGAAAAAGCTATTAAAGGTCCTGTATCTGAGGATTCACAGAAACCAGCTGGAGGGAAAAATAGGGGTTTGGGGGTTGAGTGACCTTGAATGTCTGCACCAGTGGAACAATCCACATGTGACTAGTATTTAGGAAAATACTTTCTGGAAGGCTTTTCTATTGGGGGGTGAGTGTGTGTATGAGGGTGGGGAGCAGTTTAAATATTCTGCATACATTGAGAGATCCAGTCTGAATTTTTTTTCAGTGAAAAATTAATTTCAATAATAGCTGCTACTTGCCACCTTCATATGTGATCTTGTAAATGCTGCTATCCCCCGGCTCCTGAAAGATGCCCTGAATCTCTTTTTGTGGGTATTAAATTGACTTTATATTAAATTGTCTTTAAAAAGCCTCACAGTCAGAGTGAAACAGATGCTTAGCAGGCTACTGTAGCATGGCAACTATTGAGAAGACAGCCCATGCATAATCATAAATATATACTTTCGGGTATGTGGGGGTTTTGGCTCTGCACCAGATCTACAGGCCAGTAACTCTTGCTTGCTTTTAGAGCCTCTCTGTTCCTTCCCTTTCCCTTAGGGCACTTTTGTCCGCTTCATTCTTCAGAGATTTTTATGCTTTCCATTGTATTTTCTTAAACAAGAAGGCAGCTCTAGAAACAAACAAACAGAATTCCTTTCTTGTTTGACTTCTTTTTTTCACTTTTCCTTTCCCTGGCATGGCATCATTATTAAAACCAGGACTTTTCTCAGCTGAGCTCTGTTACTGCAGAGCCAGTGAGGTAAAATAAATAGAGTGCTTGCTATGAGAGTTGTGTTTTCTCCCCTTGGTTTAAATATTGATGATAGCAGAGTTACAGTACTTTGAAGATACTAAATCAAGACAACTGTTCATTGTTCTCAAAGCAGACTTTAGATAGAGCTTTCCTATAGCTACATTGTTCAGTGAAGTGCATTCCTTTTCAGTAAACGGGCTTTACAGCTCCCAGGTTCTTCAGATCTGAAACAATAGAAGCAATCATTAAAACTACATACAAAAGGAAAACAATTCCAATGGGAATGTTTTTAGGAGTGCCTTGGGCACTGCCCCTACCTCCAGCTGCTCTGTTTTTGTTTTTTTTTTTTTTTGTTGTTTTTTTTTTTTTTTTTTATCCTGGGGGTGCTGTATCTTCCTCTCCTCTTGTCACACAGCACAGCTGTCTGGATGTGCATAAGGGGTCTGATCAGAAAACTGATCTGTGTTTAAAAATAGCCTTGTTGGAATACAACATAGTGAACCTGGTTGGTTTTACTGTATGGTCTCACAGCTGTTGTGATGGCATACATAGGCAGGTGGGGATGGATTGGTGGTGAAGTGAGGATAAGGCTGCTCTTAGTGCTGCTGCTTGCTCTCAGTGCTGTACTTGGTAGAGGGGAAAGTGAATGACAAAAGTTCTTGCTTGATGGTGCTGTGTTGGGGTGGACTTACTTAATTCCTGTGGAGAGAAGGGAGGAATGTTTTCAGGAAATGTTAAAAGGCTGTAGCTTCTATGAAAGAAAAAGGCATCGAATGGAAGTTAATAAAGGAGAGCAGATATAGCCAGTGGTTAGATGAGGTGCCATAAAAATCACTATTTCTGTTGAATCATCAATATTTTTCTGGTGTAGGATTTTGGTTCTGTGCTTGTGTTCTGACAATGATCTGTGTCTTTAGGGCCTCAGCTAAGAGACAGAAGGAGCAGCACTTCTGAGAGAAAGTAGTTGTTCTGTTAGCTGCTGTCTGCTTTCCCTCTTAGCTCAGTGAACTTCTTCAGGTGTGCTTGTGCACTTGTGAACATGGTCACTTCTGTCTGTATCAGCTGGGTTTCTAATGAAAAATCACTTCTTCCTTTACATGACCTCATAATATTTGTACTAGCAAAACATATGCTACTTACTCATTCTTGATTACTACTGAATATGTGAAAAACTTGAGGCTTCTAATAACTGAAGCAGTTGCAGCATTGCCCTGCTGATTGGCCATTAGGAGCAGCTTAGGAAAAAGTTGGAACATGGAACAGCTGTGTTGATTTGATTTGGTTTTTCTGGTAAAGCTAGTTTGCTAGATATTTAAAGTACCTATTTGTGTTACATTGGATGATTCTAGCCATATAGTTCCCCTTTGATTCCTTCAAAGGGCTTTGCACTGATTCAGGAAGGCACCTTTTACTGCCATGTGGCCTTAGGGTGGTGCTTTCACATAAAAATAAGTAGGGGCGGACCATATGTCAGACCTTGTTTGTGAAGTGGTTGGGTGGAATAGACTTGCACCCTCAGTGTACTCTTTGAGAGTGATGGGAGGTGACTTGTCTCACTTGTCCTTGCTTTCAGGAATGGAGTTTCTTGCCTCTTTGCAGAACACTTGAAATAAGATGCCCTGCCTGCTCTGTTAATGAGGAGTGCAAACCAGGCAAAGTCAGTGTCACCTTAAAAATAAATGCTGGTGAAACATCAGGGGCCCTAACCTTGCTGTGTCTCAATGTTACTTAGTTGTACAGTCCTGCAAGAGAAATTGGAAGGAAGTAAACCTGGAAAGGGAGGACCCAGCTATCTTCCCTGTTTCATAGAACTTCTGTAGGAACCAGGGTGGAGTATGCAGGGGAATGATAATGATAGCTGCTTTCTCCTGTACTTTGCCTTCTAGTTTAGATAGGCACTTGCAGCATTGTGGGATTTCTATCTGTAGTCTGTTCCTATCTAGGAAAACAGCACTAGCTTTTAAACTGGTGAAAATACTATTGATCTAACACTGCATTGGAGTTCTTTCATCTCAGTGTTCTGGCCACTTACAAAAGGGATAAAAGTCTGTGTGCCTTCAGCTTTTGAAGGGAGGTAAATGAAATGCAGTGTTATTGTCTTGTAGTTGACCTTCGTAAGCTTAGGCACAGCTAGGGTAATAATCTAGGTCTCTTCCTGTTCCTGGGATCAGTACATTAAGAGGGAACTTTTCACTGTCTTGCAGATGGTGATATATGTGTTTGTGGGCATGAATAGCAACTAATGAATATTTATGCATATACTAATGAAGCCCTAAGTCTGTTTTTACATACGCACACGGGTATGGATTTGCAAGATACAGGGGTGGTGTGAATAGATGCAAGCCTGGGAAAATTGTGATAGCTTGTAACTGTGCCACTTGGCTCATGCAGTGTATACAAAGGCATACTTACAGAACAGTATTAAAAGGCAAATATTCCTACCTTTTCTTCCCTTCCCAAGAGCCATGAGCCCTAGGGGATCTTTTTAAGCATAACTACCACTTGCTGAACATCTTAATGGAATCCTCCTACTTCCTGTGACTTTCTGAATGGGAACTGCTGTTTGACACAGTTTACATCCCTAAGCGGACAAGCCTGGTGATCCTACAGGTGGGAAAGTGCATGGTGTTAAAGTGAACCTGACAGTAATCAATATTCTCTGCAGTGTAAAATTTATGTGGCAGATGGTGAAGGGGCAGTTTCATTGGAGCACATGTTGGCAGTTATTTCTAGGGAGGGATGTATGCATCAAGTCCAAACTGTGACAGAGGTGTCCCTTCCCCATGTGCTTTCTGTTCTTGAGATCCATGGTTCATATTTACGTTACAGAATATGATCTGCTAAAAGTTGGGATTTAGTTACAAGAATTCTTCTGAAATTAATAGTATCATTTAATTTGCCTGCCTACAGTGTTAATGAAGCCTTTCCTTGACACTTCAAGTATTTTTGAAATTTCCATCATACCTTATGGTCCCCATGAACTGCTTCTGTTTCTTTAATGAAATTCTGCTGTAGCAGAAACTTCAGTATTTAAATCTGAAATATTTCTGTTGTTGCAACTATCATTCTGATTTAAGTGTAGAAAGAGTGCAGATTCACAGGAGGGGAACACAGTTATTTATTAGCTAGCCCCTTCTGTAATTTTTGTGTAATGCTAGTTTGGGCATCATTCATACCTGCTGGTTTCTTAAGTTGTCTTATTGCAACAGGTGAAAAAACCTGGAGGGCAGAACTCGATGCACGAGCGGTTTCATGCAGTGGAAACTAGTGAATTAATAGGCAGTCCAACAATTGGAATTTCAGACTTCAGTAGAATTGGAGTTTATATTTGAGGATCAATATGCACATACTCACCCATATTACAATATGCAGCATTCTGCTTCTGGTATGAGATAGTGTGCTGCATCTAGTTATGATGTTTCCCAATGGGTAGATTTCCTCCCTTGAAATCACTATGCCCTCAGGTATAATTTTTTAATATCAGGCACTATGACTGCAGATGCTTTCTTCTCTGTTTGTTCTTCTGTGCCCTTTTCTTTTGATTCTGGTCACAATGAATTATGTGATTGCAAATTGACTTAAGGAAATAACTTCCACAAGTTGTTAGGTAGCATCTTGGAAACCTTTCTCCATGTGCTTCAAGTTAACTGATAGAAAAGAGGGAGTTCAGTTTGTCAGGGCTAATATGTGGAATCTCACAGGACTCTTCCTGCTCTTGCTTCACATATTAATAGGAATGAAATGTCAGAGTAACCAAAAAAAGAAATTAGTACTACTGCCTTCAGAAGGGAAGTAGTAGGCAGAACAGCTTTGCATGGCTTCTGTCATCTTAAGCCCGTTTATTCACTATAGTAAGCATGACTTGTATTTTCATTATACTTTTGAAAGACTCCAGGGTTTTATGACTGTTTCTAGCATTTCCGACTGAGAGGGGGAGGTTTTCCTGTATGTGTAGAAGTGTTCACTTCTGATTTTGTAGAAGGATAATTCCTAGACCAGTATTGACAGTGGTGATGAGGCATGAAAAAAGTCAACACAACTTCTAGACTGGTTGCTGTGTTTCTTATTTTACGTAGGAGCATTAGGGGCAAATAAGAGAATGGGCAGTTTGTCAGCTGAAGGAAGCATGTATGGTGGCTTTTTTTGGCTCAGCTCTGACTTCTTAAAACATTGGAATGATCAAGTGATTTGCTTATTTTCCTGATCTGGCTATTTTTTTTTTCACAGTCTCATCTAAGATACGTTTCACAGATTCTGAGTAGGGTGTTCTTGAATGGCTGAGTGAGTGGATATGGAAGGACAACTGGGACTTCTTTGTTAGTAAACAGCAGTGGTTAGTAGTAGTGATGATGATGCCTGGCTGGTTTAAACTTCTTGTTGTTATAACTTCTAACGACAGAAATCCCCTCTTTTCTAGGCAGTTGGAAGAGAGGCCACAAATCTAAGCTGGAACTATGTTTCTTGACTGGAGGCCTCGGAGGTACTGGTTCTGGGATTGAGCTGTGTCTTCAGCCTCCATATGCACTCTAGATCTCTGGTTAAGGAAAAGTGAAAGGCACCTTTCCCTAATTTCTTTTGTTCTGTGGTAGTTGTAGCAAGGGTCTGCTGTCTCCCTGTTTGATGGGGTCTTGTTCTTTTGCTGTCATTTCCCTAGGGCTTTCTGACATAGGAATGTTATAGAAGTAGTCTCTAAGCCCAGGCAGCATTGCAACCAGAATCTGGGGGCAAAAGGTGCCTTCTGATTCCTCTTAAGGATCAGTTTTGTTATGCTAGGATGATAAATTTTTGTCTTTCCAAGTGGACCTCCTAACAACCCTGAATTCAAATGATCCATTGAAGCTATTTTAGGACCCCAGGCAGATGTCAGCTTTGTGCTTCTTCCCTCTTTCTGATATCCATAGTGAGCTGTGAGTTTTCTGTGTTCCACAGAAAAAGAAGGTTCATGATTAGAAATCCAAGGCTGTGACCCCAGTGAATTGTCAGATTTGCAAATACAGAGAACGTTTAAGGTTAGTTAATGGGAAGGAAAAGCCCCACTGTAATCATTTAAGTGCTAGACAGCTTCCTTTCTATGGAATGGTTATCAGAGAGAAAGTGAATCATTTACTTGTGCTTTTTCTGTAAGTGACAGTTCTTTGGTGGGGGGAAGCAGAAGGTCAGATCTGGGCTGTGAGAGGAGCCAGCCGCACTTAGTGAAACAGCTTCTGCATAGGAGGATTTATCACGCTTGAAAATTTCTTCTACTATTTGGTAGAAGAGAGGCTACTTGAAAGATGCTTTGTGTTCATAGTGTGTTCGTATTTTGTATGTTTTGACTGAAAAAGGCAAGATACTTTAATTTCCTACTATTGTTGCACAGAGCCCAGAGTTGCACTATTAAGTGCTTGCAGTTTGCAGTAGTAAGACTTACAAGTGATTTTTTGATTATTTTGCATTTGCTTGTGTGTGTGCAGCAACAGTTAACAGTTTGAACTTCAATTGCTTTGCTCTTTTCCAGGCTTAGGGTCGCTGCTCGTGTTATGGTTAAGCAGAGGAGATTCACTTTGACACGCTGAAGAAATACTCTTTGCTATCTTATTTCCTTGAAAGTACTCTACTGCTTACAGGTTTGAGCTGAATTGCATCCCATGCAGAGTGAAATTTCAGTTATTTTTGTTAGCTAGGCAATGTGTCATGTTCAGATTTTCTGTTGCAGAGCTGGTTTTCTCTTGTGCTGCAAGGACATAAACATTCCTAGAACAAGAGAACACACTGCATTTGAAGAAACTTAACAGGCATTAGGGCATGCATGCCAGTTCTCAGAGCTTCTCTGAAGCTGCTTCTTGCACACTGTTGTTGCAGCCTGGTTTACAGAAACATGTTCTCTTCTACTTAATGGTCAGACTTTACAGCGGGGGAGAGCTCTTCATTTCACAAACTGCAGTTATTGCAGTGCTGCTTGGTTCTTCTCTGAAATAGAAGCAGGGACACCAAATAGTCAGATTTGGCTTGGTGAGGTTACTATGCTCCTTGGTTTAAGACAAGCCTGTTGACATTAGTCCAGTTCTGACAGATGCCCTATACTAGTCTGTCTTTTTTTAAACAGGTTTAAGTATTACTTTCAGCAATAATGTGTGATATCTTGTCTAAGTAAAACTTGTTTACAGGCCTTGTTACAAATAGGAGAAATAAGTCGCAAGTATGCATTAAAAGCATTATTTTGAATATGACAAGTGCAGAATAAATGAATTCTAAGGAAAACTTGTGTACCTAGCTCTCTGCAGCTATCCCCCTAAATGGGAAGGGCACAAGCACTTTCCGTTGTTAGCAGTGAGGTGTTGGAAATACAGCATCTCACGAGTAACAATTTTTTTCTCATTCTGTTCCCAAAGGAATGCTCAAATGTTTGTGGTGTTATCTTACATGCTAGGATTATCTGCTTTACTGGGCCACAGCCCATAAACCAAACCAGCTGCTTCGCATCTTGCTTTCTTAGCCTTTTCCCTCTAATGTTAAGAAAGCTCCATGTTTGGAGAAGCACAAAGCGCCCTGTGCGAGGAAGATAACTATAGGGTTGATGTTTTTAGGAAAGGGCTTGGCTCTATCGCCAGCTGCTGTCATCTTGCTCTGTACTTTGTTACAGGACTGATAGTGCTCTTGAGAAGCTGGATCTTTGTGTCCGTGTTTGAAGTGCTACAGACTGGCTGGGGAGAGCCCCACGTGTGTAGAACGTGTTTGTGCATGTGTATTCTTGTTTTGAGTAGGGTAACATTTAACTGCTGAAGTGAATTTATACTGCTAGTGAAAGGGTCTGGACTGGCATCTGTAGGAAAAAGAAAGGATGGTTAATGGTGTGGGCTGAGGCAGATAGGCAGGATGCAGAACAGCAGAACTTGGCTGAGGGTGTGTGGCAAAGTGTCCTTGATTATGACTTTGTTATTTTACTGTGAAGAAGGTTTCTGGCAATGTGGATACCTGTGTGGGTGAAAGCCATCCTTGCACTGATCAGGTTTTGGTGTCATTCTCAATAGTAAGGATGTGATGTTCTGCACTCAGTACAGGTATGCTTCCAGGCTCTGAGGGTGCCTTTCTAGGATTAGACACAGACCCATTAGAAGCAGCTGGCTTTTTGTGGCAAAGCTTGCTTCTTGTAGGACTTCCTAGAGGGCCTAAGGAAAATAGGATTCAGATCATGATAAGACTTCGTGGGATTTGGATGTGCAGATATTTTAAGCTCTTCTGAAAATAGCCAGCTTTATAGGCCTATGTCAGAACAAATGTCTAGAGAGGAGATATGCATTTTGGAAAAACTGGGTAATAAACTTAGGTTATTATAATTACTTCAGAATATAGTGCTGTAAAACCATGGTATCAATTTTTATATTTGGGACACCTTTGTGTCAAAGCGGTAGCCATCTGTCACATAGTTTAGTAGTTGTCCCCATGTGATTAGGGTGATTTAATCCATAAGGGTGGTTTGATCCATAAAGTTGTGGTGTGTTTTGTGTGGAGTTTCTCCCCCCTCTCCTTTTTTTTTTTTTTTTTTTTTTTTAATCATGGGTGATTATTTTCGAGGAATAAGTTGATGAATCCAAAAATAAACTTGAGGTGACATTCAGCCGCATGAGGAGCTTGAATCCTTGACAACCTGGGACTCTGGACAGATTAGTTTATTAGAAAGTAACTTTGAATTGAGAAACTTCTCAATTTTTTTGCAGTAGCTATCTCTGATGGGGGTATATTCAGATGTGCAGCCTGTTCCATGTGTCTGCAGTATTTCCTCTGAAATTCTGTTTTTGGGATAGTATCCTGCGAATTGCTGCCAGTGAACTGACAGGCACATCTTCTCCACAGTTCAGGAGACACGGAAGGCTTACTGGGCTTACTGAGGGAAAAAAAGAGGAAGGAAGAAGAGTGGTTTCATTGTAGCTTGAGCTAAGATAGTTCTAGCCCTGTCTTACACATTGAGCTTAGAGGTCCTGAATCACTTCCTGGTCATGGGGATTCCAGGTTTAAGGTTTACTTTCAGGTTTAAGGTCGAGAGAGCTTTAAGCTCTTGCTTTTAAATCCTGCCTCATAGTCCGTGTGCTGATGTTATGTCTCCCTTAATCTTTTCAGCACTGGTGCTAGTGGTCCCTGTTTGAATCTGACGATGACATTCTCTCCTAGATCAGAGGCTTAAATTTTGCTTTGCTTCAGCAACCCTCACTTGTGGCTTTGTAGGAAACAAATTATTATATTGATAAGCCTTTCTGTTAAATGTAATAACCAGTTAACTCTTCAAAGTAAATATGGTGTAGGACAGACACAAAGATGACTACAGTGAAATGCCTTTTTGAAGGACACTTGTGTTTGTGTGACTTCTGTTCACTTATGCAGTAAGCCTGGAGTTGATTCTCTCTGAGGATGGTCTCTGAAGAGACTTTGCAAATAGACTTAACAGACGCATAGAATGGGCAGTTGGATCTTAAAGAAATACTAGGAATCCATTCACATTTCTTAACTGAAAGTATTTTATTACATAAGATGAGCCTGTTAATCCACTGTTACACAAATACGTTGATGAAGATCTAAATGTAAGATGGCAGTTGAAGTCTCCACTTGGAAATGGCCTGCTAGCTGTTAATTCTCTGTGCTTCTGATATAAAACTACTTAAGCTTCTCAATACATTATGAAGCAGGTTTGCAAATTGCCAAAGCAACTTCTGGTCACATCCCTTCTTTGGTTGACTCTTTATCTAACATCTCTTTCCGAGTAGTTGGTTTGTGGCCCTGAAGAGAGATTATCTTTCATGATTTCTGTCCTGAAGTACAGGAAGAATCTGAGTTATTGCTTCCCCCATTTCACTTTGTCTTAAAGCAGGCAGATATATGGAAAAAAACCCTATACTATTTTACACCATTGTACTTGCGCTGTTGAGATAATAAGCTGAGGCTTCACCCTTCTATTAAGGTGTTATCAGTGTTATTTCTACCACTTTATCAGGTGAAGTAGCCCCTTAAAAGCATGCCCTAGCCACATGTTTATTTAGTACTTAACCATAAAGCCTTTCTTCCGTATTTGGGAACACTGCTATAAGGACTTTTCAGGTTCAAAGCGCAGTGTGGATATTGTAGGAGAGTATCTCCTGTGGGGGAGAGCAACAGGTTTGCTGGATATTCATAGAGTGGTTTTTAAGTAGTTGTGGTGCTTCCTGATGGAGGGATGTTTAGGTGTTGAACTGGTTCATGAAGAACTGGGGAGGGTAGCTGTGCTGTCCAAAGAAGCTTATTTATAACACCCCCAAAAAGATAGGCTAGGTGCATGGCAGCTGCATACCATCATGTCATATATTTTCTAGAAGAACTTTGGTAAGTCTGCTGGTCACTGGCTTTTTTTCCTTCCCAGTTGGAGCTGGGCTCAGACTAATCTGGAGAACAACTGTAGATCTAACTTTTCTTTTCCTGTCTAGTTAAGGGAGGTATACATTTGGTATTTAATACCATTAGTCGAGCAAAGTCCTTGTTCAGATCCTTGGCTTAGTTTAAATGAAAGTAACACACATTTCCCACAGCTAGCATAATGTTAAGGGAGATGTATTTAATGTGTCTTAGTGTGGGGACTGGAGGCTTCACTTTGTTGGAAATCCCTTGGTTTCTCTGGCCAAGCAGTGGCTGAAGACCTCAAAATGTACGTCGAAACATTGGCTTTTTAAGCAGGCTAAGACGAAAAATGGGGTAATGAATTTTTCTTACCATTTTACGCTCACATTTGTCAGTGTTCTTTCCATCTTGCAGAGCTTGGTAGTCAACACTGGTACAAAGATTTGTAAGTCATGTCAACTGTCTAGCTGAAGGAATTGATAAAAATATGCAAGTCTCTTCTGGCTAAGTGTGTTAAGTTTGAAACTTTAAGATGGCTAAAATTAGTTACTCTCTATATAGGACTACATTACTTGGTTCTAACTTTGATGTAGTTAATCTAGAACTTGTCTACTATTGTGTGGCATAGCATGCTGAAGAAAATGCCAAGCCTTAAATAGAAATATTCCTGGTTGATGGGAAGTCTTAAGATGCTGTTGAAAGTAGTCTGGTAGAGCTGCTGCCTTCAGCTTAGTTCCTCCTGTCAGGAGTTTCAGTGACCAGGTAACAATCTTGGCTCTAACAGTGGTTTAATTCTATGCTAATGATATGTTAGATGTTATTCTGGGCAAGATCAGCTAGCTGGGTTCTAAACTTCAAGTGGTAATTCCTGCTTCTGCATATATTCAAAATAATTATTGATAGCCCAAGTCTTTGAGACTGCAGCTATGGCAGTCTGATTCCAGTCACATGCTGAAAGAAGTTAGGTTTGTCACATATAATCAACATCTGTGAACTGCTTGCAAAACTGCTTGCCTTTCTCTAGACACAGAATGAAATACTATGTTTTATTCTTAAATAGTAATTGTTTAAAAGCTTTAACTTGCATAAAAGCATATTCAGGGGATATGGTATGTAGTGTAAAGCATGAAGAATTCTGATTTAACAAGGTCTTGGAGATGCTGCTGCATTTGATATTTAGCCACCTAAGTACCCAGAGTATGTGTGATGGACAATAGCAGTAAAACGAGACTGGAACTTTAAGTAGACAACTGCTATTGAATATAAAGTATCCAAAGGCTTAGGTGCTTCAAAACCTGCAAAGAGAGCAAGCATATATATGGTGGGGAAAATACACCTACCTGTAAATAGTACATCTCATATTTGTAGCTCCTCCCACAGCCCCTAAAAGATGTTTCAATGAAATGAAAATAGTTATGTGGAATAGTTCTTGCTAGGGAGAACAAGCCCAGAAATGACCTATGCAGGGAAGTTTCTGACGAGATATTTTCATGAGGTTCTTGTACTAGCCTGTTCTTCCTTGCTGTGGTGTAATCATGTGGAATATGCATGCCAGTCTTTTTTCCTCTGCTGAAATTTAATTTGGAGGCTAGGAGAGAATAATATTTACCCCTTCAGTCTCAAATTGTCCATAATGTAGGAGGGCTCTTCATCATCCTTACCTCTGAATCTCATCTGTTGACTTGCATGTCAATGAGTTGATCATGACAACTGACTGCTCCTAACACATACTGCCATTGGTGGGGATCAGGGCACTGGTCGCCTAATAGACTGTTTATTGGAAGTGGAATTCTATGTCCGGTGTAACAATTTGATTCCACCTTGCTCCTGCCCCACCAGTCTGTGCAGAGGGGTATATATGATGAGTTCATGTGATCTCCATGGTTGCATTACATGAATTGAAATTGTGGCTGTATCTGTCTATTGTTGAAAAGGAGCCCAGCCCTCCTCCTGCTCCCTTTCTATGGAGCTTCCTTTCTCTTTCTCTCTTCAAAGCACACAAGTTGTCCTGAACTTCAGATTGAGTAGGGGGAGGGTCAGTCTTCTGTTGTCTTTTATTCTGGATCTTTGGTGGCTGTTTCTGGTGCTCATGATTGGCAGATATATTTTGTTTCGAGCCACCAGCACCTTTGTGTGTGCAAAATAAACTTTTGGCTAAGGGCGCCAGATGACTCTTCTCAAACAGCAGCACACCCAAATTCAGATATTTCCTGCTTCTAAGAGCTTATTTGCAAATTACATGGCTCTTCTCATAACGTTCACTTAGTGTCCTTTGTTCTAAAAGTAGTCACTGCTTGTGTGAGATTTCAAGGACTAACGTTTTGCTTATTTTCAGGAGGAGACTGAGAGGTCTTTTAAAGACTATGATTCATGTAATAGTTTATAAATAAGAAACTTTGGCTGAATGATGGAACACTTTAAATCTGACTTGTAGTAAACTGTTTACATATTACATATTTCAGCACACAGTTTATTGTTCTTAAAGGGTATAAATATTAATACAGTTTCTTCCCTGTTCCTTCAGGGCATTTTTTTTATTCCCTTGGGCCAAGGATTGGTCAAAAGGGCATGTAAAGTACTACAAATTGAGACAAACTCATGACATCTTTAGGTCCTTGAGGCAGCAGTAGTGAAAGGAATCTCTTGTGCTGGGAATGACTTGTGGTTTCCTTCAGAATTTTTTTTTCAGGTCCAAGCCTTTCCTGTCTGCTTCTTTCCGTATGCTGATCAAACAGTTTTGTTTTCAGTCTCTAAGTGGCTTCAGAAATTAGACTTGAAAGGGTTGCTTGTTTACCTTGTTTTGTTCCGTCAAGGTTAGTAGCACATCAACTCTGGAGAGAGTGAATTAAAGATTTGTAGCACAGCAGCTTTGGAGAGCAGATCCATGTGTGAATATTGCTTAGAGAGGCCTCTTGTCAGGGCAGTTAAAAAGGTGCTTATGCCATATAATTCATCTTAAGAGCTTTAATACAGAAGAGTTAAGCTAATTGTAGCTTCCCGTTTTTGTAACACCTAAGGCTTACCATCTCTATGTATCTATGGTGCACCAGCAGAGGAGAAGGCTATTGGTGTGGTAACCTGTCATGGGTGCAGGTCCTGTTGTGTTTGGCACTCCAGGGAAAGGACTGCCTTCACCACACACCTTTGTAGAGCTCAGCATGTGACCAGATACTGTGTCAAAAAGTTCAGCCTGGAGAGCAGCACAAGCTGTCTGACACTTGGGTGCTTTTGGTGTCACGCTGGCAAAACCTTTTGGATTCTTGAAGTGATGTTTTGTATTTATTGTCCATAGTATCTCTCCCTGTGCCATCTCCAGAAACCAGTGAGGCCACTGTGCATCTCTGTGTTTGTATATGGTGAAGGAAAAATCAGAGGGGTACCTCTATGGAAGCATTATTAAAAGGCTAATGGAAGCAGTTACCATTAGTAGACTTTTAATATTCTGCTGCTTTACTAAGACAAGTATTAAGTTGATGAGGTGTTCAAGTGGCTCCTTCTTAGCCACATCCTCAGTGTAGTGAAGCTTGTCAAAGGTTCTGTCTGTAACAAACTGAAGGGTTTGGTATTAACCTGACCTGAGACAGCTGATGAGTCTGAAGAGGAGTGCTTTCCAGTTCATGTGGCTGTGAGGTCTTGATAAATGGCTGGGTGGCAGACTGTTGCTATGGCAAGGGTGGAGGCTATCTGTCTGTGGTGTTATGCCTTTCATTTCAGCATGGTAACTGGGACTGAAAGTGATCTTTTCATGGTCCTTTTAGTGTGTTTGGGTTTTTTTGAGGGTTTTGGGGTGGGGTCTTGTGTTTTTTGGTGGGTTTTAGTGTTTTCTTTTTTATTTTTGATTACTGTTTGGCAGGTGATTGCAGTATGATGGCAAGAAGTTTTGTAATCCTTTCCAAGACTTGCCTGACCCTAAGCACCAGAATTGTTCTGTTTGTCTGATGCTGAATTCATTTCTCCTGCCCCTTATTGTTCATCCCTTGCTTTACAAGCTATTTGACGGCCAGAGTTTGACCACATAAGTAATCCCAAGAGGGTGCAGATACAGTCTTAAGAGAAGCTGTCAGTCAATAAGGGGATTAGGGAATGTGCTGGGGTAATAGAAAGTTTTGATGCGAGAGGAAGAAAAGCGTGTCAAGACAAAGAGTCTTGAAGAGGCTTGAAGATGACTAAAAGCATATTTACTAGCTCTTCTGTTTTTCTAGGGGAAGAACAGCTGGCTCCATTTTAAGAATTCCCCATATTCATGTGTTATGAGCTGCCTTGGCATAGCAGATAGTTGACATGTGGAGCACTTCAGTTTAGGGTCATCAGTTCAAACACAGCCTTGGTCAGCAGTGGAAGAAAGCTGTTACCACGGGAGGTTTTTTAATGAAGTGAGCTGGCAATCTGTCAGGCTTTTAGGGCATAAGTTTCTGCAAAACTGCCATAAATGGTACTTGCAGATGACCTTGGAGACAAAGAATTAAGCAGGTGTCACTGATAATCCTGAAGAAATTAAGTAGTTATACAGGGAGTAACAGGCATAGAGCACTCATGCTTGTACAGCTGATAAATGGAGTGTTTATACATTCCTTCCTGAACTTCAAATAAGAAAAAATAGTCAGTAAAGTGGTAAAAAGCTTCTAACTACATCATCTACATTTTCACTTTCCACATAAAAATAGAAACCCATAATGGTAGCGTTGCTGGGTAGGCTAGGCACCAGAAGAGCTGTGCTTTCATGGTTAGAACAGGCAGTCCTTGAGTTCCTTTTGACTTCTAATCACCTTTTGCTGTGTACCAAGTTACAACTTTTTGTTCCAGTGGCTTTTTCAGAGCCCTGCTTAGTTCTTACTTGTATATACTGTTCATTGGAGGTGCCGTGATGAGATTGAGGCCAACTTTCCTTCACTGGAGTCGGCAGCCAAGTGCTTAATTTCTGGGGAAAACTAAAGAACTTCCTCTGTCCTCTTATGAGCTTTGTGTGGAGCATTCTTGCCCTTCTGCCTCCCTTTGAAGTGAAGGATGAGACAGTACCATGCTTCTCTCCACCTCTGCTGCTGTTGTTTGGAGTTTAATTTAACAATTTGCCTGAGCCACTGAGAAGGTGATCTCAGTGTCGTGCAGCATTTGTAGACAGTATTTGCACTGCAGTTTTCTTGTTGTTTCCTCCAGCCCACTCATGTATTTTCCCACCTTCCTCTGCATGCATGCTCTCAAGCCAGTCTAGACTGCTTTATGCATGCAAGCCTAGTTATTCCTTAGAGAAAAACGAACAAATGAAAGTAACTGGCCCTGGAAGTTCTGACTGAGGATAGCAATGCTAAAAGCTGTTTTGCCTTGAGATCTGAACTTAAAATAGGTCTCAAAACAAGTCTGCTTTTTCCTCTTCTCCCTTTTTACCTCAATCTTGCCACATTGTGGTCAGAAATCCTTATTTTAAAGTTTATGACAGTTCTGGATGTTTTTTTTTTCCACTGGGATCCATGTGTGCTCTGAAATGTATGCTCCTTACATGAAATTATCTCCTCCAGGGAGAGAAAACCAGCTGCCACATCACCAGGGTTCTGTCTACCCACCCTGTGTGTGATGGGGGGAAATAAAAAAGTCATAGTAATTCAGTTTTACATGCTCTTAAGAACTTGAGCAAAGAGCCTCATGGCGCACTTCTATTGCCAATGCCATTTCACCTGATCAACCCTCACCCTTTAAATCACAGGTGATAGATCCCTGCTTTACACCTGCACCTCTTTCACTGTCTGCCAAAGAGTGCGGGTTTAATGGCTGAACTGAACTCTGTCCTGCCTCAATTGGTAGGTGGTGATGTAAGTGTGCAAAACTGAAACGCATTGATTTTTCCCTGGAGTGCAGAATTGGAAAGCAGGAGGTTAGCCAGCAGGATGTATGTTCTTGCTCTAAAGGAGCGGTGAAGTAAGGAAGCGAGAATGCTGAAACAGCTTGCTTTGCTGCACCACGTAAGCGATGGCAGCATCAGTTGAGAATTCAAGAAATGCTTGGAAACAGACAAATTTAGTGTTGCAATCAAATAGAACTCCTCATAGTGAAGGCTTTGTGGAGGCTGCAGTAGCTCTCTTCTATGGTGGTGCTAAGGTGGCAAAAAGTGGGGTTTAAACATGGACTGTGAATGGGCAGAGGCTTGAAGCTGGACACAAACTGAATGGCGCTAATTGAACTTAGTTGTTGCTTTATCTGATCTAGCACTTTTTCAGGAATATCTTGCCTTCCTGCTTTGAAGATGAGTAAATAGATTTCCTGGTGAGGACAGTATGTCCTTTCTTGGCTGCAGGATTGTTTCCAGCTGAACTTCTCTTCCTGTTTCGCTAAAACTTCTCCCTTCTGGATTTTGGATGCACTTGTTGCCTGTGTAGTGTAGATTTAATTGTGCCTTATGAAACTCTCTGCTGACTTGAAAAAAACAAGATTTAACCTGGGCTGTCTAGGTGAGTCATAACCCTTTAATGGATCCTGAGGACCATGTGTTTTGGCTGTGGAAAGAAAGATAAAAACTATTGTAGAAATTGTAGTTGTTCAAGCTGTGGTTGCTTTCTGCTTGCTGAGGCAAAGCTTAATTAGCTCCTTCCTTGCAAACATATAATCATTGTGATATCTTTAGCTGCTCTGTGGTACAACTTCACCCCATGAAAGACAGAACATCACAGATGGTTTAAATTTTCCCAAACAAAGCATACTCCAGGAGGGTAGGCATGCTCTGGAGCTCTGCTCTTTGAGCAGCTTGCTAGCTGAAGATGTTAAATAATGTAGGCTTTCAAGCTGAATAATAGTAATTTATGGCAATAAACTGGGGTTGAGCTAGATGACCTTTTAGGTTGCTTCCAACCCCAGCTGTTCCATGATTCTATGAATATTTTGAACCTTTCAGAGCCATATTGGTAGCTTACAACTTATTTGAAACTCTCTAGTATGAGTTGGGGGGTTGGGGGAGAGGGCCTAGGGCAACATGATCTAGTGGGAGGTGTCCCTGCCTGTGGCAGGGGGGTTGGAACTAGATGACCTTAAGGTTTTTTCCCAACCCTGTGTATGTAAGCTTGTGAACTGTTGCTCTAAATTCTCAGAGAATCAGATGATAATGCTTAAAATGGAGCATGAGCCAGAGCCTGAAGCTTGATTTTTGGAATGTTTTCTTAATTATAAATGAACTTCAGTAAAAACTCACCACGGCCAGGTCCTATAAACACTTCCATTGTATTGTTCTTGTGCTTGTTTTTGTAAGTGTTGGTGTATGCTGAAGAAATACTTCTTTGAGTTTACTTTTCATTGTATACTCTAAATCGCATGGAAGTCTCCGAGTTAAGTCACTGTATAAGTGCCTTGCACTGAGAGCAAGAAAGGGACAAATATGCTTGATGGGAAGTGCTTTGGGGGTTTCTTTTTGCAAGTAAACATGTACATTTTCTTGGATAAAATTGCAAGTTTGTTGAAACATGTTTTGTGTCTCTTGCTATAATGTCAATATGTAGTTAGAAATGGCTTTTTAACTTTGACTTTTAAATTCCTCAAGCCTCTTACGGTCTGACTAAAAAAACCGCTGTGACATCTACAGTTAACTTGCAAAGATAAGTAGCTCTAATTTGCTGTTTGTGTAGATACTGTGTGACTAATATTGAATACAAATGGTCACACTAAAAATCGGAACAGCTACAGTCACCTTTCTCTATACCATTCTTATTAAATTATTTCCTTTATCTGTTACAGGCAAATTAATTTTTGGTTTAGCACAAATGGACTCCCATTGGTCATGTGTAGATTTTACCTGGTTGACCCTTTGGGAAACTGGGAGAATTCTGAATGGGGGCCTGGATGTCCTGCTCCTTTGAAAAGGTGTTTGGAAACCTGTGTCATATGAAGTAAAAGCAGCAATGCTGAAAAATTGAGACGGATGTGGAGAACAACTACAACAAAAAGTATGCAAAAGTCAGTGGTTATGTGTGAGTGAGTACTGGCCAAGTGGAAGTGTTGACAGAGGTGGGAGACCTGTTTGTTGTACTAGTGCAATTAGGCCATAGTATAACAGGTAATATCATGCAGCCTTGATTTCATCATCAGCTGGCTTTTGTTTGCATGGTAGGTGGACACCTTTATAATAAATTTTGTCTGACAAACATGTACTTTGATTTTTTGTTTTATTTTTAAGCTTAGAAACTGTTGGTTTGGAAAACAGTAGGTATTCTTTTTATCAGAGGGTAGTGGTGGCACAAGCTCTTGCACTAAAATAACATGCAGTTATTAGATTTCTGACTATAACCTGGAAAAGCAATTCTGTTCATTCAGGAACTTTTCACCTAATGTAATGTATGCTACCTTTTTACAGTGTGTTCCCTGTGTCAGGATTCCCAGAGAAATAGGATAAAGGTTGTTGACTGTCATGCTCCATAGCTGTGTTGTATGAGGGCTTGGGGAACAATGTCTTGGGATAAATACTTGGGGTAAGTCTCAGCTGTTTAGCTGACCTGTGAACTCAGTGTGACAAATATATTTTGTCAGGCACCCAACTACTCTGGAGCTCCATTAATGGATAGCATGGTCAGTATTGGAGTTCAGATGTTCTGTGTCAACCCTTAAGCATCAAACATTACATTAATTCACATTCCATGAGCTTCTTGTCCATGCATGAAAAATAAACTGGAAATTTGTCTTAAGTTTCGTGCAAAACTGTAGGAAATATAATCTAGACAGCAAAGGCTTATTCCTCCTGCTATTTTTTTTAACAGTCTAATTTTAAATGACTTGAACAACAGACTTCCACAATTTCCCTTGAGCGTGCCAAGTTGATAATAGAGCAAACATGCAGTTTGATTGTGTTCTACAGCACTTCTGATACAGTTGTGAGCTTTTCTTTACTTCTGTGTCATGGTTCCCGGTGGCAGCCCTTTGCACTGCCCCAGTTGATGTTCTTCCAGGTGTTTCTGGGAGCCAGTTAGCTGTAGCCCTAAAAAGTCAAATTAAGATCCTGGAATGAAATTCTCCTTAGTATACAAGCTGCTGAGAGCACAAAAAAAGGCAGTGATAAATCAACAGGTTTTTAACACTGAAGTTTAATATGGGCATATTAAAAGAGTCACTGGAACCTTTCTTGAAAGGAGTAAGCTAGGGGAAATGGATCTGCATTTTTCAAGATATGTTTCCTTAAAGCATCCCGAGGATCCAAACTCAGTGGGAAGATCTAGACGAAGTAATTTTTCTTTGACAAGTAAGCAGGCTGGGTGTTCTTGGCTTTTGTGCTTATGCAGCTTCTTGTTCAACTTCGTGCTACTGCAACTAAAAGAGGGAAAAAAAAGAACTTTTTTCCAGACATGTTGTCATGCTGAGGTAATTGGAGCTGTAAAATACTGAAATACTGACACAAATCCTTTCCTCTGCCAAGAACTTGTTGATATTGATTTTTTTTTTAATCAACTTCCACAACTTTGTAAAATGAGGGAGATTATTACACGTCTCATAGCCTCTTGCCTGAGGTATGAGTATCTGTAGCATGCCTGTTCATGATTTGCATAAACCAGCTGAAGATCCCACTGGTGCCTAAGGGTTGGGTCCCATCTGACAACAAATCTTGTGTTTATTTTCCATTTCTCTTGTGATAGTTTGCAGCTATGTGAGCAGTCAGAGCAAATCTCTGACCCTGACTGAAGAGGCTGATCCTGTTTGGTTAGGGAAGAGTAGCGGCAGCATGGTCTACAGCTGAAACTCATTCTTATTTCCAAAATCAGGGGGAAAGGGAAACAAATACCTTTCAGTGGTAAGGTGCAATAGATTTAAGCAAACTCTGGATCTGTGTACCTGGAGGTCCTGGATGCGCCTGTGCTATTGCCTCTAATAGTGCGTTAACAGGAAGGTTGTGTGGCTAGGTTTCCGACCACAGAAGTGGTAGTGCTCCTTTTTTGCAGTCTCAGTAAGTGCTTAATAATACCAAGCAATGCAATTTAATAAACCCAGTGAAACCACAAGACTAGAAGAGAAAGTAGCAAAATTCAGGAACTGGTTTTGATGAGCAAGCATGTTACTTTTGGCCTTTTTGAAGGCAGAAGTGTCTGCTAGCACTTCTGTTTTGGGTACAGGTACTGAATTTTCTCATTATTGTGTTTCACTGAGGTTACCTTTCAAATGCCTTTTTTTTTGTTTTGTTTTGTTTTTGTAGGAAATGTATGCTGCAGTGATCTGAATAAATTTTGACATCTGAATGAAGGCAAGGCATTAAAAAATGCTGAATAGTTTGTATTCCTAGTTCTGTTGTAGCGGTATTGTAAATGTAGGGAAGTGTAACATTGGATTCTTCCAAGATACGTTGACAGAGTTCAGCAGAGCTCACTTGCCAGTGATGGATAACAGATTCTCCTCTGGAATATCTACAGATTCTCCTCTGGAATATCTAGTGCCATTCCAGTTACTGGTGACCAAAATAGTCCAAGAAGAGAGTCCTTAAGCTTAGAAAACTAGCAGCTGATTTTGAAAGGCTTCTCTGTCATCATCCTAGAAACTATTCCTTTTACTCTTCTTGCCAATCTGAAATAGATAGTGTAGAAAGGAATCACTGCTCTTTCTAGGAGGGTTCACTTAACTGCAGGATCTAAAAACAAAGAGAGAAAAAAAGAAAACCCCAGCAGTAGCTATTCCTGCTCATTCTGTTTGTGGCAGATTCAAACCTCAGAACAACTAAAACCCTGTTGCTTACCTTATCTCAAAACTGAACAGTGTGTTGTAATGATCTGTAAAGTATTACTAGGTATGCCAAGATATTTTTAACTCTTTGTATTATTTTTTCAGTGTTTTTAATAAAGTCTAAAGAAATCTGCACTCCTTTTTGTTTCATTCAGCAGTGGACTGGAGAGCTCAAAGAAGCATTTAAGTAATTAATGCATTTGACCTTAGAAATGGTAAGGAAGCAAGTTTTGAAATTAGGCATTTTTATTCCTTCCAAATTCTTAATGGCATATTCAATACTTGGTAGTTGAAATGGGCCTCAAATAAATGATTTTAAAGGACTGTAGGAGCAGCAAGGTGTTTAATAATTTGCAGAGCCTATTTTGTTTCCAGGATGTGCTTTTTACTTAAGGAACAAGGTCACTGAAGAAAAACCTTCACATAAAACCTGAACACTTGATAATTCGAGAATTATAGATGTGCAGACTTCTCTCTTTAAATGAGAATAAGCTTGTTTTAAAAAATTGGGCCCCTACAATAGGACTGACTCCTTCTTATGTGAAGGGGGGGCGCCTGTAAATGTATCAAATGCAGAAGAAATGCAGTGAAGACAAACAGTAGCTGACCTCTTTAGGCTAAAGACTTGAATTGTTGTGCCATAGCACAACTTCTTTCTGAAAATTGTTGCTTGGGATAGTTTCTTCCAAGTTTCAACAGAAATTAGTAAGTTTGTGGACAAGTCTGCACATTGATAGTGTGTGCTAATATGGTAGCTGAATTTAGCTTACTGTCCCTACCTAGGCTGTCAGCTTTGTGGAGACACTGATCAGTTCTTTTTAGTATAGACCTGTAACTGGAGAGCTTCAGTGTTGTGATGAGACTGATGAAATGATCTGTGTGGAACAGTGTAAAGAAATATGTTCTATATCTCCCAGGATCTGTTGCCTCAAATAACCATTGTCCAGGATTTGTTCACCCATACAGTCAGACTTGGTATTTGCATGGCTTGCAATTAGTTTCAGACCAATTAATGGAAGCAGTTTTGCTCAATCTTTCCTAGTTCTTACCCCTTTAAAGGTGCTGAGATGATTAACTTCACTTTTAGACTGCTGGCTGGAACATACTTCCAGCTTTGCCTTGATAATCTTCTCAAATCCTGTTGCCAGACCCTCCTATTAGTGGGTGAGGAAAGGAAGAAGGACCACAGGCATAAGAAGGCTGACCTGCTAGAGGATCTCCAGGCCAACACGTATGTGTGTAATAGATCTCCACTAAACAGGGCCATTTTTCTAAATCAGCTGTTTGTAGGGTCATCCTACTTTCAGCTGGTTTCTTAGCCTGTCTTCCCTGTAAGTGACCTTTTATTCCAACCCTAGCAAAATCCCTTGTTTTCCAAGTACTTACAAAGTAGTACAGTAAACTGACAACAGAAACAACTTCTCATGTCAGAGATGAACCTTATTTTAATGAGGAAGTTCTTCATATGTCAAAATGAAAATGATAACCCTCCAAGAACTAAAGCCTCTTGATTGCACTAAAACTGAACTATGGGTCTTTGGATTCTATGGACCCAGTGTTACAAATTATATTGACACATTCCAAGTCATCCAAAATGTAGCTTTTTAAAGGCAAAGGTAGTTAATTATCAAGTGAAACATTCTTGATTCATCTCTGTACATTGGTATTACCCTTCCTCACAGCCTTGTAACACTGACAGCGCAGGATAAGAGAATAATCTCTGGCTTTGAAGTATCTATTTAAAACCTTGTGGGGCAGTTGCCAGCTGAGTAGCTACTGCCTCTGGCCCCACTGCCAGGAATTACACTCTACTCTTGGAAAATACAGCATGTTTTTTTTCCTATTTTTGTTTTCATCACTAGGGACCTCTTTCATACTGCAACTCCTAAGAAACTTGTGCTGGGTCAACATCTGGACCAACACAATAATTGCTTCTTGAGGTTCTTTTCAGTGTTTTTCTTATTCTTCTGGAGCTTGTTTACTGCAAGTTCAGGTGTCACCCAACTGGACCAATAAGAACTATTTTCAAGCAGAGAGGAGACAGTTTAGTTGAACTCTTGGGCTAGGTATTGCCTTTGTTTAGAAAGTAGAATGTGAAGTGGGATTCACAGCTAGAATCCCATCTACTACAGAGGTGGTTCATGTGTTGTCTTCATGGGTTAAGCTTTCTTTTGTTTACTGTTCCATGAGGCCTGTGAAGAAACAATTTGGTTTCAAGGTAAGGAGGTAATCTGAGGACCTTATGAGTTTCATGAATATAGGGAAAAAAAACCTTGCTGCTTTTGGCTTTCTTGACTTTGCCTTTTAGGGTGATGTGTGCCAGGGCATGGGCATCTATCTTCTCTCGTATTGCTTGGTTACATAAAAATTAACCTGTGTTGAGGTTAAATATGCACGTCTGACTGCTGGAAGGGGTATTATGTTACATTTAAAGCATCCTTCATTACTTCATCCTTGGAGATACTCAAAACCCATCTGGGCATAGTCCTGAGTAACCTGTTCTAGCTGTCTGTGCTTTGAGCAGAGGAATTGAGCTGGGCGATCTCCAGAGGTCCTTTCCAGCATTAATTATTCGGTGATTCTGTGACTCACAGCTTCTTAATTTGACCCACTCCTCAAGTAGAGAGTTTTAAACAAAGTAGGCTGGTGCATTCCCTAATCAACAGCCAAATTAGCTTCACTAACAAAGGAAAGTTAAGCAAACATGGATGCATTTCCCTAGAAATGATCCTTCTGCATTCAAATACAGATCTGAGGAAAGCTAATTGCATGGTAGGCCTCCAGTTTAATACTGTTAGGGTCAGCTTAGTACTGACTCATGTCATTGAGTGTAGCTGAGTTGGAACAGACTAGTTTAAATTCCTGTGCACATGATTTTAGCTTCTTATGTTCACTGACAGAAGCCAAAAGAGGGGAACAGGCTGGAAATTGCTCAGTGCTACATCCAGTCTGTAGAAAAGACTGCTGGGAGAGGGAGCCTTCCAGCCTGGACACTCCAGCTGAGAGCATCATTGTGTTCCTGTGAAAGGAGAGCTCATCTTCACTTCATTTGGTCATTTGTCCTCAAAGCATGGTATGTCTGTGAAGATTATACCCAAAACTTGTTGGGCTGACCTGCAATAGGATTGAAACAGCTGTGGTCAGAGGTTGACATCTGATGTTTAGTTATTAGGTGAAAAACCAGACCCACGTTAGATAATGGATTGAGTTTGTTTGCAGATGTTTTGCAACCACATCTACTTTGCTGCAGCTAGCTGTTGCAGTGTTGTCAACTTCTCTTACAGGTTTCTACAGTGCTTTAAATTCTTCTAGGGAAAATAGCATTTAATAGCAAGGTGCTTATTTTATTTGCCATATTGATTAGGTGTTACGTTGCTCTTTAAAAGGTAGCAATCCAGCCTGCCGAAGGGATCACCACTTGTATATCCAGTGGATCATACTGAAGCTTGTCAAGGGCGCAACATAAAATTTCTTTACAGCTAGATGCTGTGAACTTCCTCCTGTTTTATTGTGTTTCTCTAACATACTAGCAGGTCTCAACCTATGGCTGTTTATAAATGTGCCAACAAATCTGGACTGAAGTAAAAGACATGTATAAGTACTGATCTTTCTGTTAAACTTGAAACCCCACTTGCTTAATGGTTGTATTACTGTCAGATCTGAGGAGTTAGCCAGGACACTAATGGAAGTGAAGTCACTATTACATAGCGTGTATAAAAGGAAAACCCAAGGTCATTCAAGGTTGGATTAGAGCAATCCTGAGTCAAGTACACTGTTATTGTCTTTTTATTTCTAAGAGCAGTTCAGAGGCACATGAAATATTTTTTCTTCTTTTGAGATAATGGACTCTTGCACAGTATAATACAGGCTTGGAGGACTAGAACAGTACTTACCTCACTTACCTCTTAAAGTCTGATATAATTCGATGAACTGATTATACCTGTATAGCTTGTAGTCATCTTAAATTCCTTTATTAGCTGTGCGGATACAGATGTAGCATGAATTGCCTGAGGTATTCCTTTGCATAGCATATCTAAGCCTTCAGGGAAGAGCAACATTCAGATTTTATTTTCCAAAGTAAACAACATACGGGAGGACACCAGCAGTTTTGAGTATGCTGCTTCTGCATCCTGCTGCACTGTCAAAGCACAGCTTTATTGGAACTGTGTGGACCTTGTATGAACCTCTCTCTCATTCCAAACAGCCATTCTGTTAACAGCACATAGACAAAATTCTGGAAATCTGTTGCCACCTTCAGCTTTCAAGGGTGTAATTCTTTAAAATGGAGTAAGAAGCAAAATTTCATCCATCCTCACACGAAATGGCGTTTCAAATGACTGGGGTCACCTCCCTCATCCTTCTTCCGACCCCGCACAACACATGCGTCAGAGGACAGGGTTACAGGAATGGCTACTGTATCTGCTGCTTGGACAGAATATGCGTCTTTATGCAGTTAAAGGCCTTGAAAGCTGATAATTTTGCACAGCATTATAAACCTTCAATAAAGCCTTTTTGCGATCCATACGTGTTTGCATTCATGGTCAAGACCACTTCATTCTGGCTTGGCCTATTTAATTGTGTATGTATTTTCACGTCTGCATATTTACAGTAATATCAAAGCACTGCACTAGTTTGAGGCAAACCCTAGGATGTGGTCTGTTCCCTTTCAGTCTCAGAAAACTGTATTCTATTAATAAACTGAGTAAGTCTTTAATTGCTTTGGGCATTTAACGTGGGAGAGCTCTCTAGAATGCTGTTTCTCTGGTTTCAAACATTGAGTTGCAGTGCAAAAGCTAATGCACATTTTTCTGCAACTTATAGGAGGTGTTCTTCCTTACTTACTATGTTGATAGAAATGGATCAAGTAGTAGGGGAGATTGGGAGTGCTGATTGCAAGTCTTTTGTTAGTTTGACT
>JAOEHX010046521.1:24007-51568 GCA_025448015.1 Bolborhynchus lineola | reverse complement strand
TTTGCGGCCAATGGCGGGCAGAAGCGGCAGCAGGAGGAGCAGCGGCCCCCGACCCAGTGAGGAGAGCGTCGTGTGCGAGGAGAGGGGCCCAGAGAAAGCGGCGGGCCCCGTCTGCCCGCACCGAGGGGAAATCCACCCGCACCGGCGCTTGGTGCGGCGGGGACAGCCGGTTCGTTCGTTAGTGCTGTGCTAATGGCACAGTTCTTAGCGTCATTTCAACTTCATTTCTTTCCTCCCTCCTTCCCCCACAGCGAACCACAACCAAGCCTTAGCAAAGTGTCAAAGCTACCTGAACCAGCCTCTGCCCTGCTGCTGCTCATGATAACAATGTCCAACACAATAAGGTAACCCTCAACACCTGAAGCACATTTCAAAAGCCAGTTTTCTGCAGAAGGGAAAGCGCAGTGGTAACCTATTGCCTGCAAACACCTAGGCCTACATACAATGAGAATCCTAAACCAAGAACATTGTCTCACTGTACAGCAGTATAGTTTATGCATTGAAACTATTCAGGGGGTTAATGCGTTCGTAATGCCGTGATTTGCTATAGCAATGTATTTTTTACACAGGAATTGGTATGTGTAGACTACATACCTGTAATAGTGCAGTATTCGCACAAAAAGGAAATCCCACCACCACCTGTAAGCCAAGCTTAAATCTTTGTTCATGAGGCCCTATCTTTTTTCTTTCAAGAACTCTTTTTTTGCCTAAAATAGCTTGTGTCCTAGGGAGGTGGTAGTGAGGAAGTGTGCCTTGACAGCAAAGTATCAAAAAGCCCCCAAACAAACAAAAAAAGGCAGGTTACCATTTTTAAGTTAAATAGCTGGCTGTGCCGCAGAAGAGGTTAGAATAGCAGACAACAGTGCTGACACCTCAACACGTGCAATTAAAATCTTAAAACAGATTTTAAAAGCACATGACAAAACTCTACACTGAGGAGACAGCTGTTCTGTTGTAAGGTTTTAGTCTTAATTCAGAATAGTACTAAATTAATACTACATGTTGCCAAAAGGAGAGTCAATTTACAATGTCTTAGGTTCCTCAGACTAGGCATGAACAGAATGGGAGTCAGTCAGAAACCACCACCACCCACACCCCTGGCCCACTACTCAGCCTCAGCTGATACTCCTGTCTTGATTGTTGGCACATCCCCTTTGAAAGCCTAGGTGTAACAACTAGAGGAAGGTAGGTGGGGATGTATGGTAATAGATCACTCTGAATTTTTGTTCATACCAGTTCACACAAACTAACTTCCATGTTTTGTGTTTTGGTTGTTTTTTTTGTTTGTTTGTTGGGGTTTTTTTTTAAATCAAAGAGCTGTTTGCTATCCAACTTTGGAAACACTACTTCAAAAGATACCTTTCAGAGTCAAAGAAGAGTCTGTGTTACAATATTCTGCCAAACAGAGCAAAGGGGGATAGCAAAAGGAAACAAAACCCAGAACCAAACTGAACCTCTACAGTCCTCACAATTAAGCATCTCATTTCCCAACCAGCCAGAAATGCTTAACATTATTCAACATCAGGACAATAATTAGAGGTTTAAATGTGTTTATTCTTCATAAAGTTTCTAGCTAGTTGGTCTCATTCAGGAGCAGAATGACCTTGGAGAAGTTAGGACGCATTATAGTGGGGTGTGCATTTACACCCGCTAACTGCCTTTGCTGATACTATTATATGAATTAAGTACAAAGCAATTTACTTTCATTTCCAAGGACTTTATAACTGGCACATCAAACAAAACCCATATTTGCAGGCAGTCCAGAGGAGGATCTGGCACTGCAAATCCAGATGCTCATTAGATGGCTGTCAATCTGACATGGGTAAGCTGCCAGGTAACCAATGCGTACATTGCTTCCAATGCTACAAAATAAGGCTAACAGGAAAAAAAAAAAAAAAAAAAAATTTGCTTCCAGTCGGAATCTGCAAGAGTTGAGATCACAACTCCTTTACTCCAATTATCCAGAGCATTCAGGTGTAAATAGATGTTGCTTAGGATCTGAATTAGCTCTGGATACACTTAGCTCTCTTGGTAGTCTGGGTTGCTGAATTTGGTTGAGAATGAACTTAGAGCCAATTTGGGAAGTGTTACTGTCCCTAACTTTGAATTAAGTTATTTTGCTGAATAGATTTTTAAAAATACTGTCACTGGTATTTCTCAATGCTGTATCATTGAGTGTACTTTAAAGTGGGATGCAGTACTGAAATTCCTGCTAGAACTGTAGTAATGGAAGCTTTGTAGTGGCCATGTTTATATTTGAACACTATGATAATCTATTTTTTAACAAGTAATTTGATCATTTCCTAAAGACAGCTAGAAGAACACTATATATAAGACAATACCATTAGCCTATTAAAAAACATCAAAACTCAGAAGCCAACATGATAATGATCCCACTTCTATGGTAATTGCCTCATTACTGTCAAGTCTAGACTATCTCCCAACCAGTTCAGAAAGTTGCTTCATACTTCATACTAGAAACTGTACTGGTGGATTGAAGTTTGTATTTATTCTACTCCACTTTCTAACTTAATGAATTTCATACATCTATGTCCCCATACTGAAAATAGCTTGTTAGGCACTACAACTTACACAACCTACACCATTTTTAAAGAAGTAATGAAATTGGTTTGTGGGTACAAACATCTAAATAAGAAGTCTGCATCACTGGCAGAAGAAAAGAGCAACAACTTCTCACTAACTTTTATGTGTAGAATCATAGAACCAACTCAGCTGGAAAAGTCCTTTAAGATCATCAAGTTGCACCAGAACTGCCAAGTCCACCACTAAACCATGTCACTAAGGGCCTCATCTACATGGTTTTAAACACTTGCAGGGATGGTAATTCCACCACTGCCCTAGGTAGCCTGTTCCAGTGCCTGAGCATCCTTTCAGGGAAGAAGTTTTTCCTAATATCCAGTCTAAACCTCCCCTGGTGCAGCTTGAGGCCATTACCTCTTGTGCTATCCCTTGTCCATTGGGAGAACAGATCAGCTGTCTCTTGGCGCTAATCTCCTTTCAGGTAGTTGTAGAGAACAGTAAGGTCCCCCCGAGCCTTCTCTTCTCCAGACTAAACAGCCCTAGTTTCCACAGCTGTTCCTCATCAGACTTAGAACAATATTCAGTAACATTCAGTATATAAAAATTCATATTACATTCACCAAATAACAACATTTTATTTCATATGCAACAGAAGTTGGCATTCCAGTAAATTAAAAATTAAGTTTGCACTTTTTTCCACGCAGCAGTCAATCTTCCTTAAGTTAATCTTCTGCAAGTTTGTGCAGGAAGAGAAAGAGAAAAGAGGGCAAGACAGCCAATAATAAAGACTGCTTTACCTATATTCAGCATTCAATTGTAATCGCATCTTGCAGGAAGTACCCTGCTTTACCAGCTTTTAATTTGAAAATAAGAAAAAAAAAATCCTGCTAGCAGATACTAAAATGTGTCAAAGACAAGACAACACATGCCACTGCCCACCAGAATAAACAGGGATTCTAGGGTTAAGCCTATAAACTTGCTTAACCTTTATGGTGGCATTACTGTTGTCAGTGTTAGTTGCTTTCTGGTGACTCAGCATTTTTCTTTTGAACAGGACAACTGTCTCTGATAGACCTGTAGCTAAGAATATTTTCCAAAGTAAATAATTCCCTGCCCCCTTTATACTAATAAAAGCATCCATTGCATTTTTACAGACAAATTTTCACTTTGCAAATCATATGTACAGTGTCACTGCCAGTTCCATCTTTTGCAGCATTTTTTTGTGGAAGAGAATGATTGAAGAATTCACAATCCACTCTGATTCTGTGTACAAAAATGTTAGGAATAATAATATTAAAAGAATAAAAAATAGTAAAAAAATACAAGGAGATCAGCAGTTGACCAAGCTCTGTTTCTGTGCTTGAAACACAAGTGCCCGTTTCCAAAAGTTTTTTTTTAAAGGATATATTAAAATTAAGAGCATCAGAGCATCTACCTCACAATTATCAAGAGCTCTGTAATAAACCAATGCCCAGACTAAGTGTTTCCAAGAGGTAAAAGAAGTAAAGAGAACTGTCACTCTGCATTTGTAGGCTGCAGAACGCTGCCTTTGGTGGGGCGATCATGCAGCACAAGAACAATTGTCTCACTTGTCTGTTTAGGGACTTGGCATTACATATTGACTTCTGAATGGCCCATCTTGTGCCTGTTTTGGTCTGCTACCCTAACCAGGCAGTAGAAGACCCGAAGGAGACAAGAAGGGGAAGTAACTGCCATTGCTTTATACCCATTGTTACTGTTCTGTTTTCTCATGGCTTTATACAGAGGATTATCAAAGTTGGTTTTACAAAACCAGCATCCTTTAGCAACATAATTTAAGTATATATAAAACTATAGGATTTATTTTCATATGTAAGACAAAGGGGTTTTAAACTGGAAAGCTTTGCAGATAAAAATGAAAGAAACCTCTATTTCCAAGCTTTAAGCTGAAAATAGTCTGGGTCTCTTCTTCAGAAATACATACCTTGGAATTACTTCCTCTGCATGATTGGCTGCCCTGATGAATGTCCTGGAGTGCTAAAGACGGTACTGAAATCAAGATAATTGCCCTGTATTTTGTTACTGCTTAAAAGTTGAAATTGTGTACGTGTCATGAATCTGAAAACCAGATTGCCCTGTGGCTTTTACAAAAGGCAACCTAGAAGTCAGATTTATTTTCCTTCTTAAGTGAGAGAGATTTCTTTCCCAGGTCCCCATCCCTGGCCTGGCAGAAAATGTAATCATTTTGCCATAATAAAAAGAAATCACATAAAATTAAGTACCCCCTGGGATTTTCTTTTCAAGCATTAGTAGAAATTGGCAAAACTATTTGCAATTGGGAGTTTGGTCTCAGAAATTAAAACATGGAAAAATATATATCCAAAATCGTACATGAAACTTTGGACAGAAGTTTGGTGCGTTAAACCATACCACTTTTCTTCTATAAAATTTCAGAATGTGCAGCACCTCGGTATATATAGAACTGGTAGTAGAGATCAGATTGCTTACCTCATCCCACTGCCAAGACTAAAACACATGGCAGAAGTATCTGCTTCATACTGTCTTTTAAAATTATTGGATTTCACAGTGCCAGTCTATTGGATTATTTTCTATTTTAAGAAATTAAGTCCCAAATAAAGTGACCACTTTCAATAGTGCACAATATCAGTCTTTCATTAAAAATTACATCTGGATTTTAGTTGCTTAACTGAAGCATTATTTTGACCACCTGTAAATGGGTTTTCATCCTTCACTGAAAAAATTCTTTTTATGTAACAGAAGTCAAAGACTTAGTTGGCCGAGAAAAACAGCTCAGAAATTCTTATTATGATTTACAAAATAAAACTGTCAAGACATTATTTTTTTTTATTAACTGGAAAGTGATTTAAATTGCAGAATCCCCAAAGTATCTTGCTGAGATTATGGATTTTCTTGTAAAGGACACAGAACCAGAAATTAATCTCCGAGTGAGTATTTACCTATTCTTCTTAAGCACGTACACATTACTGAAAAGATAAAGGGGAGAAAGGGAAATAACACATTTCCAATCGCTACAACGTAAAAAACATAAAAACATTAGGGAAAACTTTCCAGGTCTGGTCTTTATTGATTTCTCCTTTTATAAAAGCTTTTCTGTTAAGAGTCATCAGAACTATTTGGTATGGGGACCTGGCAAAAAATAAAGCAGTGATAACTCTGGTGCTTAATTTCCAAATTAACCAAAAAGTGTAGTACAAAAATTTAAAGACAAGAAATAAGCCCTTACTTACCTGGGTAGATACACTTCCTACAAAGTAGCTTATCAAATGCACACATTCTTTCCACTTGTTATCTGTAGATGAGTAAAAGCTTTAAATGCAGGGCAAAAGGATCGTTCTTGGAGAATCAGAAATTAATGTTGGGTGCCTAAGACATTCCAGTTTTATTTAGCAGCATAGGGTGGATAATCTAAATAAGCTAAAGGCCAGACAAGATGCTCATGCCAGTTTAGTTAAAGTCCACACTTAATAGAACACAGCTTTTTCTAGTTTGGATAGTTGACGTAATCAGAAAGACTGTTCAGCACAGAAACTCAGGTGAGCTGGAGTTAAGGATTATTAAAATAGCCTTGGTTCTTAGATGAAATGATAATTCATATGGGGCACCTGGTTTACATCTACCTGTGTATGTCTGAAACATTCAAATTAATCAGAAGTCATAGTTAAGCACTTTATGTAACGACTGACCATACATGATTGGACACATACACTACAGCAGTTTTGCCAAGTGCAAAAAGGTTAAACCCTTTGCTAACATGCAAAACCAAAACCAACAAAAAAAACCTCAAACCCCCAAACCAATGTCTGAAGAAACTGGGAAAAGTCACACCGTTCTGTCACATCTGAGGAAAACCTGCATGTGTAAACTGGAACAGCTCTCAGGAAACCTTGAACTTCTCCAGCTGGTAAGTACTGGCAAATCACTCATTCACCTTGGCAATAATCTAAGAGACTGTAATACAAACCTTCTTAAATACTATCACAATTTTTTTTGCCACAAGGCTTCCTCCTTAACAGGGCTTCAACTTGGATTTCTACGACAGGCAAACTTGCTTTACAGAATTACCCAGCTACCCACATCTAATGCAGCTGCCATGTACTTGCAGTTTGGAAATGTATCTGTCTTAAACTCGTCCAGCTTTGGAGATTAAAAGACCTAGAGTAAAAGCAACCTTCTCATGACACCCAAATCCTACCACTTTGTCCTCTGGCTCCAGACAAAGAGACAGCAGGACTACATTGGAAGCAGAAACCTGCAGATACTTGTATAATATTTTAATTCATTTCCTCTTCTCCAGTCTGGCATTTTCCAGCAGCACAGATGTACCTCTGCTGACATTTACATATTCACCTTCCTTTCCTTTTTGCTTGCCTAGCCCACATGATTCTCTGCCTTTCTCTAATCTTCTGACATACCTCTAATCTTCTAGCATTCATTAATATGATTTGTATTCACAGTTACAGCAATCTATTCAACCAACACAGACAGTAAAGGGAA
Organism: Bolborhynchus lineola; assembly: GCA_025448015.1. Taxonomy (NCBI): domain Eukaryota; kingdom Metazoa; phylum Chordata; class Aves; order Psittaciformes; family Psittacidae; genus Bolborhynchus; species Bolborhynchus lineola. The sequence continues at coordinate 44,512 of JAOEHX010046521.1, read as the reverse complement.
CAATTAATTAGCAATTTACACAAATTAACCAGTCATATGCATGACCATAACTTTCTCCCTTGAAGCTGGAAGGAAGGTGTAAGAGACAGTGACAGCACCAGCAGAACTGAGCAGAGGATTTTAAGGTGTTCATGGTATTCATTCCCACAAATCAAAGCAACTAAATGTCTCCAAAATGACAAAAATGAAACAATAAATGCTGTTGTGCTGCACATGTTCCCATGGCCGCCGTGATGGTTTGAACCCAGCTTTTTTCTGCAGAGTAGTGAAATGTTTGTTTCGTTTTGCTCCATTTTAGAGTCACCGTTCCCCAGTGAACAGCGGATGTCCCTGGGAGATGTAAATTGGGCGGAGGAGCGGCCGTTGCGCACCGCGCAGCCGCTTCAGTACAGACTATGCGTGCTGCCACCCTGTGGCCGCAATTGGGTATTGCCGGCGGGGGATGGTGCCGCTGAATGCAGCTCTGCCGCCATCGCGTGGCCAGAATTCGGTACTGCAGGCGGTGTGTCGGTGTGTCGCTGCGCTCCGCTCTCTGCTGCCATCGCGTGGCCAGAATTCGGTACTGCAGGCGGGGGGTTGCAGGGTGCCGCTGCGCGCCGGTCTCTGCTGCCATCGCGTGTCCAAAATCGGCACTGCAGCCCGCGCTCCACACACGCTCATGGCGTTCCTGCGCTCCACGGCAGCAGCCGCGCGATCAGGCGGTGCCCGAGGGCTGCTGCCCGGCCCTCGCTGCTGCCTCCCCGTCGGAGGAAACGCCACCACCGCTGCCCGTCCGCGGGAACGGGGCCTCTCGGCCATGCAGGTCCCTCCGGCGCGCCGTGTCGCGCGCATGCGCAGTGCGCGGATCTGCGCTCCGGCTGCAGCGGCAGGCTCCATCGGAGGTTGCTTTGTCCGTCTGCTCCCCCCCGTTATATATTCCCTCCCCTTATTTCCCTTATCACTGTATTAGTAGTCGTAACGGTAGCATTGTACTGTACTTCAGTTATGACGCTGGTCTCAAGCCCTGGGTTTTACATTCTTCATATTCTCCTTCCCATCACACCTAGGCAAGGGGAAGGGATCAGGCCATACCTCCATGCTGCTGGGCTCAAAGCACTATGCACTCTCCGTAATGCCTCTCTGCATAGCCCTCTTGAGGTCCTGAACGCCCAGCCCACAAGGTGAAAACATCCAGTCACTCCTCCAACACCAAAGGTGCCTGGTGCCTCATCTTCCCTTACCGCAGACTGGAACAGCCCCGCCAACACTGGGATCTGCACTTGCTCAAAACCTAACACTCTCCACCTAAACGCCATCTGAGGCCAGCTACCTCCGGCTCTGCAGAGCCCAGCTCCGGGAGTGAAAACATCCAGCCACTGATCCCGCACCAGAGGTGCCAGGACAGAAGAGCTGGTGCGGCCCTCACCCTCCCAAAGCAAGCACCAGAGCGCCAACCAACACCGGCAATCCGTGCTTGTTTCGGCACGTTGCTCTCCAGACCTGTACCGCGCTCTCAAGATCTGCAGAGCACAGGTCCAAAAGCGAGAACATCAGACACTGCTCCCACCAACCAAACCTGCCCAAGTTCATGCTGGGCCTCATGCTGCTGCTCTGGGCAAGCACTGGAAGGCCCCACATTTTCACAGCTGTAACGCTGGTGTACGTGCAGTTGAACACTCAGTTACTGCTTTGGGAAAAAAACCCAAAACCACAACAAAGCAACAACAAAACCCACCCAAACCAAAGAAAAACCCCAAAACCCCCCCAAAAAAACTCAAACTGAAACCACACAAAACCCCACCACAAATTAAAAAAACAACAACAACAAAAATCCCAAAAGAAAAAAACCCACATAAAACCCCCACCAAAACAAAAAAATAAACACAAAACCAAAACTTTTAACCAAGAACTAAGGTCAGAGAGATGAGCAGCAATTCTGTACCCACTGAGTGTGTTTCCACCACTGAAGTCATTATAAAGTGTAAGACTTCAGATTTACATTATTAAATTTGCATTAGTTTTTTCGCATTGTTTTACATTATCAAATTTGCAGTGCTAATGCTGCAGTACATTACTGAGACCAACAGGAACAATTGGGAGATGCTGGCTTTGAAACTCACAATAAACAGTGAATAGAGAACTAGAGTAAATTGAAGTATTACATGGGAAATTACCTCCTGTAAAGCCTAACCTGCATAAAGAAGGTAAGGAAGGTAATCTCTTGCAGAGATAAAGACTTCAAAACCACTGCTATTTTACAATAAGAAAATGTGTCATTTTAGCACAGTTATTCTCCATGACCATGTCTTAATTCAAAAGCGCTGGAATTTAACAACAAGTAAAATATGCACGTGGTTTCAATTAGCCACTTAGCTAAATGCTTCTACAGCAAAATGTAGACAGCAAAAGACAACTCCACTGACAAGCTGCTTAGCAGGAGAGGACCGACACATTTTTGAACACCATCAACTCTGTCATTTCATTTATGAGAAGACAGCAGAGCAAAAGCTGACTTTTCGTCTTCATTTTGATACAAAGACATGACCCTGAACTCTTCAGAAGAAGAGCAGAAACATTATCTGCATCACAACAGTAAAAGCAACTCAGGATAGTTACACCTTACAGCATACTAGACTCAGGATGTCCAGGACACAAATGACACCACTGTAACCAGTTCAGAAATTTTAGCATTAGAATTTTCTCCAAGATGCTTTGCATGCCATTTTGAACCCTTTCTTCCTGTTGATTCAAAAAATACCACCAGTCTCTCATCACTAAGACCAGTGAAAAACAGCATTCTGATACAAACAGGTTTTTTGCTAGCCAAATTTTCTGCCTGCTCTAGTAGCAGTAGTAGTGAATGCATCTTCTAGGGTGAGGTGTGCCTTGGAAACTAACTGGTCAGCAGAAGTACAGAATGGAAACATGACGTTATGTATTGTTTCCATAGTCTTATTTTAAAATAAATTCTAACAAGACACTGAGTACTCCAAACAGGCCTGATAACAGGATTCTGTGAGTATCTCTTTAAAACTGTGTAACTAGTCTATGTGTAAATCTACATGCTACGACACTACAAAAGTTATTTGGCAGAGTAGGTGTATCAAGTGCACTAGCACCAACATAGTGATTCAAGGGACAAGTCTACCACTCCTACTTGTACCATGTATCTCCCATGGATCCACACTCATAATTTCAGAAGTCCTGCTGTAGACAACTCCAGCTCACTCCACAAAAGAGCTCTGCTTCATGTACAAACATTAGACAGACTCCAAACTGTCTCCTTACACAGGCAAAAATGAAAGTTGTCATGTTCACATAAATGCATTTCAGAAACAATAATGTACTACAATATCCTTTATTATTTTAAAAACAGTTTTATTCTGTATATTTAGAAACGTGTAATTTTAATAACTGCAGAGAAAAAAAAATCAGCCACACCTGAATAGCTAATAACTCATTAACAGAATGCAGTGGTATATTATCTAAACAGTAGTAGTGCCATTGTGCCGTAATAAATTGTCTATTAGTAAAAAAATACATTTCAGGGCACATAGTACAGCATCCTTATGACAAATTACAGTAGGGATACTCTTCAAGAATTTAATCAAAGTAGAGAATTCCGAGTTATATTCTTTAAATGCAGCACTTTAAAAGGTAACAACTTTGTGCATTTTTTTAAAAATGTCCTTGTTCATATATTGTAGAAATGCTGCTTTATTGCTGCAGATGTCAAAGTTCAAGGCTCAAAAGGTATGAGAATACAAAGATATCCTTAAGAAACTTTGTTTTTATATATATTTATATATATATATAAAAAGGTAAAGCTTATAAAAGTTAATTTACAAACCAGGAACAAAAGTAGTATGCACGCATTATATACAAGCAGTCTAACACATCTATAAATTTTCAAATGCATAGCAGAAAACATACCATCATTTTCTTCTGGTTCTCTTCAGGCTGATGAACACAAACAATACTCATTTTCTAAACCAAACTCACAAGTTGCTGTTCTGTGGTTTTTCCCCCCCTCTTTCCCCAGTCTCTAATGAGAGACCTCATGCTAGGTAAGCACAAAAGCCATACAAACTCAATATAGAGAACTATGAGAGCTAAGACTATTAAAAACATGAGGGTAAGGCATCCCTGCTGGTTAATAGGTCTGTAATAACGTGGTTAAATTTACAAATCCAGAGAGGCAACTGAACCACAGTTATCCCAAATGCTTTTCCCCCTCCCCCCTGTTCTCATGACAATGTTTCCATATACAGTAAGTAGATATGTTTATAGTAGCCTCTCAGCAGAGGAAAAGGATCTGAACTGTGCTACCCCAAGTTGATTGCCATTTCATTGGACATGTACACCAGAAATTGTTTAAAAACTAGAGACCAAAATGTAGTCTTGTGAGTTACAAACAAACAGCCATAAAAATGCAGGCCAAATTCTATGTTTTCACCAGTGAGTATGAACCAAATTCAGGTCCTCTGAATATAGTTCCATTGGTTCTTTCAGATTTTAAACAATAAAACACCAGTAGTGCCCTTCAAAAAAAAAAAAAAAAAAAAAAAGAAATAAAATACCCACAAAAGAACAACCAAACAAAGCATACAGATCCTGCAAAAAAACCCACCTTGTTCCCACTGTACCCTCCTCCCTGCTTGTGGCATGTACTGTGACCATGGTTCAAAGAGTGTACTTGCTAAACCATTGTTAGTTAAAGCAAGATGCTTAAACAGTAAGATCCATTATCACTTAGAGAACAGTTAATACTTGATAGAGTGGTTCAGTTTATATATAAGGTCCATCTCAGTTTCACATTATTTACTCAATCAGCTAACTTAGTATTTAGAAGTGGTCAATTAGGACTGAGACACAGTTTGCTCCAACAAGATAGTTTGGATCCCCGGGAAGAGACTTGTTCTGCCAGGTTTTGGGCTCACCTGTGGGAGGAAAACACAATGCTGGTGTTTAGTATCTGCTGTCAAACAGTGCACATCTTTGAACAACCGAGCTTTTGGACAGGAGCGTCTAAGTTTTGAATCACCACTGGTTTAGGGTTTTTGTTTGTTTGCTTGGGGGCTGTTCTGGTTTTGCTTTTTTAAACCCTATAGTTTATGTTATTAATGAAACAATAACCCTTTACTTCCATGTAACATAGGAAATATCAGTTTTTCAAAACAGGTGCTGTGGCACTTGGGAATTGTTAAATATAAGTCATTCTACAGCACCAATGTAGTGCTTTCCATTTGAGAAGCTTTAACAGTGTATCAGGTATTCACTGGCTCTTTCCAAAAACTGCCATGGAAAATAAGACATTTTAAAAGCTAATCTGGGTAGGAAGCATTTGAAATTTCTTCAAACAGTTCTGAACATGGGTAAGTCAAATCAGAAGTTATGACACACTGGTAGTTTTCTAATATGAACACTACTGTAGACAAGATTATTTTACAGCTACATCCAGTATACTCATTTAGAGGTTTGAAATACTGACATTCTAAAAAGAATTCTAGTTAACTTATATGTATTTCATCTTTACAACAGATCTTACCCACTCATGGTCAGAGGTTCTGCCTAACATTCTGTTACAAGGCAAAGTTGCCATCTCATGAGGCAAAGGTGATACTCCCATCTGCACAGTCAATTGTTTTTCAAGTTATCTAAACCTAACACCACTACTAAATGCTGCCACTGCATACAAGGTATTATCATTGCAGTATGGTAGAGCAGTGAAATATGCAGTCAGCTCTCTTAAGCCTTCCAGATAGTTGACATGAAACAGCTTGGCAGAAACAGATCTGCCTTAAGAAATGTGCAACAAGCTACAGAACCCAGTCACACAGACTGCAAACACATGAGACCTCTCTATTAATTAAGACTGATGTAAATTCCACAATTTTCTTGAAGAACTCATGAAAACATAATGAAGTACACAATGCACTGGTGTGGAGTGATGTCAACATCTGATGTGGGACAAAGAATAGAAGTGGCCTTTGTACAGTTAGAGAGTGCAAACAGCTAAGACTACTTGTTTCAGTCAGGAAGCTCAATAATGCTGGAGAAGTTTTCATTTTATAGATGTAGGGAAAGCCATTCAAAACTTCACATGATAAATATATTTGGGAGAAGGGTAAAACAGGACTGTAGGACAAGGTCCTAGTCTTGCCCATGAAACAAATTCCAGACAATCTTCCAATCCTTCCTCCTAAGTACATAGTAAGGATTAGACTGTAGCCAGTGCATCCTCTACCTGTTGAGGAAGTTTTTACCATACTTACATAGAACTGCTCAGGGGGAAAAAAAAAAAAAAAAAAAATAAAAAGACAGTCCTCCAGAATTTTTTACCAATACTTTCTAATAAATGTGGCCATAAAAGGCAACTCTTTTTCCCAAGTCAGTTTCAATACCAGCATCATTCAAGCTTTTGAAGGGATCTGAAGTATCAATATATGAGGCTTAAATGCAGCAGAAAGATGTTAGTAAGTGCAAATGAATGTCAGTTTCAGGACAGAACATGGATACATTGAGAAAAGATGAGGTAGAGCAGACAACTGAAGAGAGAAAAACCCCAGAATTCTATAAGCTGTTATTATAAAGCCACCTCAAAAATCAGAGTCCCATAAGCAACTAATTTAGAAAGAGAGAAAACAATTATTTATTTAAGACACAGTATGGTCTACTTACATATCATAAGACAGAATTGCCTAATTTTAAAGTTTGTCTCAAAAAAAGCAATGTTATGATATACATCCCATTTCAGATTAACAGAATGTGGTGTTATATTTACAGTACAGAAAGTGTTAGGGTTTAAATATACACGCTCTTGCTCTCACCCACACATGCGCGCGCGCACACACACATCCCACTTTGTAAAGAGAGAAAAACGTCTCAGTAACTTCAGTTATTGTTCAGATCATTTTAGTCCTTCTCCCTTCACTTCAAGTAAGTTCATGAACAGGTGCTATTAGTTACAAAGGAAGGTCGTGTCATTTTTGTACACAGCTGTCGTATCTTTTGGGACCCTATAATTTATAAGTTGGGGTTTTAACACTGCCATTGTATACTCACATTGTTAAATAGATGCATGCAACACGTGCATATAATAGCTTGTAAAAAACAACTGAAAATTATTGCCATTAATACTTCTAGGTTACTGAATCCCCATCAAGGGGATTGATGCTTTAATCTTTCAAAGCATCAGTGCTTTGGTGTTGACAGTGATAGATACATTAGTGACAGAAGATATGCATACATGGTGGCTTAAATGCTCTATACAGAATTACATCATTCAGTCATTAATTAGATCATACATACACAGTAATGGTTTGAAATTTCCACCATAAATTTTGAAAGTAGCTGAATAAAACCTTAAGACTTTTTCCCCAGATGTACAAATATTCCTTTTTAAAATCTCTGTAACCTCACAGCCACTTCATGAAATTGCTTGAAACGTGCCCAGAATTCTCAATTAGGCTCCTCATTGACAATTTCAGCCAATACATTCTCCCCTCATCCCAGAAAGCCAGAGTGAGGTAAAAACGAAAAGGTAAATTAAATTGCAACCTAGTTGCAACTTTTACTATCAACCAGAAAATTCTGGGTAAAAGGCAATAGAGGAGAAATAGGCAGAAGGAACCAAGAAAAGTCTTGTGGAAAATCCAGCTACATTAGAATGAATTGCAAATGCTTTTACTGAACACTACAGTTTTCTTAAATGACTCAATTGTTAGCATCAACTTGCACACGTGGAAACAGTTAACAAGTGTTAAATCATGATTTATGAGCATGCAGATTAAGATTTGCAGAGTCCTATATGGTTAATTAAGCAACAGACAAACACCAGTTATGTTACAAAGGCCAATCAGAGGTACATATAATTTCCTCTCAGTTTTAGTGCGACTATCATTTCAAGTGTGTTCAGCTGTAGCAGTCCTCAAGAAAGAAGACAGAATAGAAAAATACAATTATATTTAACAGACTAGAGATATTATTCTTTTTCTGCTATCATGGTTTTAGCTATGAACTGGCACCATGAGTAAATGTAAGAAAGACATTTGTAATGAAAGTGAAATGGGAAAGTCTGACACAAATACAGTGATTGAGTTCTTTGTATTACACAGCATCACCTTTAGCCAAATTAACTTAAATTATACGATAGCACCCAAAAGCCCCAAAAGGACAGAGGGAGGACAGCATACCCGACGAGGAGTCAGAGGATTTTAGAGCAAAAGACCAACCATCAGGGGTCATAGACGCACAGTGTGGCAGGCGCAGCTCCACTGGCTTCAGGAATTTTAGTCCATGAGGCCCACACATTACCAGGGGGCTAAGAAGTGTTTCACCTGTATTTAAGCGAAAGAAGAATCTGTTTACAATTCCTCATGAAATAGGTTCAAAGTATTACACAATTACATTGCACAGCTACTCAGCAATTTAGAGAAAAATATGAACCTTTTGACCTGTCAGTAAAGAATAGCACCTAGCAAGACTGTTGCTCATTGGCTCTTTGAGAGTATTCAATTGGCTTTTCAATGGAACACAGCACAATCTCTCAATTAAAAAGGATAAACAAGTGTGATGATTAAATCACTCTGGGTTTGGGTTTTTTTTGGCCACTAATCTCTAAGCATGTGCATCAAAACAAACAAATTCCCAAATCTGTAAGCAGTTTGGTTAATGTTTCTCTCAGCAGTACAGCTGTAATATTCTGCCTGTATGGATTTATGGCACCCTGGGCTGAATAAAGTCTTCAGCAGCTTAAGAGCCTATGACCCTTATTCTAACAGTCAAAATGTAAGCATACAAATATATAGGCCTATCCTCAATTTAAAACTCCAAATGTTAATGTAAGATTATTCAGTTAATGAATATCCCTACATTTAGTTTATAAAGATTCAAAGTAACTGCAGACTGCAACTAATGCTTTAACTGTGAATTTATGAAATATACCCATTTAGTTTCTTGAAAATTCACAATTTGACAGGTGAGAAAAATGTGTGTACTGCATTGGGAAAAGATTGCTTAACTAAAGACACTGATCAACCTTTATGAATAAGACTGTCAGGAAAATATTTATGTAAAAGAATACTTTTCAAAACCATGAAAAAAAAGCTAAGTATTTTCAAGTACTGAACTAAATTCTAGATATTAAAATCAAATTAGTTTCTGCTTAGTGCTTCGTAGTTCTTCTGGCTCTAAGTGGGAGATGAAATATTTCTAATAAGAAAGGCTAGAATAAATCCCTGCACTGTGAGGGAATCTACATTTTCAAAGAATCTTAAAATTAATTTAGAATCTTCTTTAGTGCACTAGCTAAGTTGTAAGTCAGTACTTAAGTCTACAAATTAAATATTCTCAAGTTATAATTCAGGGCCTCCATCTTACAACTTTCAATATTGAGCAATTATTGCTTCCCTTACACTCCTTGCAAAATATACACTATTTCATACAGAAATGTTTCATATTCAAGCGTATTACAGGATTCCCTATTTAATTTTGCTGTTAGAAAAGAACTGTATTAAATAATACTGTTTACTATTTTACTATTTACTAATTGTGTTAAATAACATAATAATAAAGAGCCAGCTGTTACCTTTCTCTTTGTCCAAAGGTGGAAGTATACTGTTGTCTCTGCAGACTTTGAAATATATTTCTTGCTCTATTCCCTCTGGAATGGCTCCTTGTGGTATAATAATACTAACTCCAGTCTCTATAGAGCTCAATACACCACCATTGCTGTTAAATACACCTCTTGCTGTGGCTACAACAGTGTGTCCATCTTCTTCCTCCTCATCCTCGAGTGCTGAAGGGCTGAATGTAAGACAGAAAGCCTGGCAGTTTTACCAGTATTTTCCTCCTGAAAGTCAACGGCATACTTGCCTCTAGAATTTTATAGGAGCACAGCCTAGAGGAGACTAGCACTGATTTTTAGAATTAGAATTATAGACATAATCTTTCAACTATAATACCAACAGAAATTGGAAGCACAGAAAGTACAGAAGCAAATCTGCATTTCTCACAAGTTTCACAGATAAACCACTATAGATGTGCTAGTGTAAAGAAAAAAACCCAGCAGCTTACCTTACAGGAACGGCTTTAGGCACAGCATTGACATTATTTGGTTGATATTTAGGCTTGTCGACCTGTACAGCAAAGGTATCCAATCCACTATCAAACTCAGGAGGCTGTGATGAACTGTGTGCTTTCAAAATTGGTTGAGGAGAATTTGGAGATTTTGATGGCAACTCTGGTTTATGCTGGGCTTCATTTGGCAAGAGATTATGGTTGAATTTAGGACTTTCAAACTTGCGCTCAAAGGGTCTTGCGGCACTAGTGTAAGGTTTTGTTGTAAAGCGGTTGTAAGAAGGAGTGACTGTTTTCTGTATCTGTTCAGTTCCATTAATGGGGCCTTTGTCAGGGAAGCTTTTCTGAGGGTAAAAAGTGGACTGCACAGTGTCCTCTCTGGAGGATCTGAAAACTGCTGGCTTATTCTGAGGTGGGGGAGGGTCAGACACAGAGTTAACTGCAATGCAAATAAAAATACCATCACTTGTCAGTGCCCATCAGGAATGTATGTATAGTCACATACACTATGTCATATGAATACTATTTTAGTCAATTGTTAATCTATTTTATATAATATACATAGGTTCAGCTTAGCTCTCTTAGATCATTTATCCTCTTACTGCATTTTGCAAGTTCAGGCACGTTATCTAGTTTCACTAAATAGGTAAATTGGATACAATAGTATGACCCCTCAGTAAAAAGGTTAGGCTGATTTATACCATGACAAAAAAAAAAAAATAAAACCCAAACAAGAAACAACCACCCACAAACAAAACAAAAAACAGTATTGCAACGCTATCATGCACTCACACAAATGGGAAAATTCAGCTGGACTGGACAATCCTCACAATGGGAAAGCAAACCCAATTTCTTCTTCTATTTTCAGATACCTACAGTTATTACTCATGCCTAAAGAATTCTGGTCCAGTGTACCATATAGATGCAGATTCTCTAAGTACTAGAAATTTTTATTTTATCTTTGCTGAGACCACTACATATGGAAAAGACAGTTACAGAAACTATGTAACACCTGGAAGTTAGTTTCAGATAGGATCACCAAATTATTTCACTCAATCTCACTATAAAACAACAACAACAAAAAAGCTATTTTCACCAATAATTGTTCCACATTTCAGTTAAAGAACACCACAGTTACCAATTCAGACATGCTGAAGCAACTGCATAAGGACCTGACAAGTGTTACCAAATGAGACAAGTTAGCTTTCCAACTGCTCACCTTCAGAAAGTGCAGGTTTATGATGTGCTGGGAGAGACAAGACAGGACTGTTTATTGACTGAGGTTGTGTATACTGGACTGTGGAAGCAGGAGGAGGAGTTGTAACTTGAGGGATTGGCTCATAGCGCTTTTCACCAACAGACCTTTCTGTTGATTCACTATCAGTTGTTTTCCCCCTGTTGAAATACGAAGAAAACCCACAATTTACTTTTTAGTTTCATTAGGAGTTTCAGCTCCTGCGTCCACTGTAATTTCTTTTTTCTTCTAAGATCACCCGATTTCCATCTCTTCCTATAAATATTGAAATAGGATTTTCTTTATATCCTGTCTCAAGTATAAAAACATTTACTGATAAGCACAAGAGATTAAGACAACATTGACTGTTTAGAAGAAGATTAGTAACACAAACCATGGCAAACAAAAGGCAGATGACATTTCAGGTGTATTTGCATAATTTCTTAAAAGATCTTAATTTTTCCATTTCATTTGGGATAATTTAAATGAAAAAGTGTTCTCTAATTTAGCAGGTCTTCGAAACAAAATTGTAAACCCACTTTTTTTTTTTTTTTTTTTGAGGGTTGAGGGGAGTGGATTTTTATCAAAAGCATGATTAGCCAATAAGACAATGGATTCTAGTTCAACTTTCCTAAATACACCTAGTATTTGAACAATGCCATCTTAATTAGAGATGTAATCAGCTTAAGCTTCACTAGCTTTATGTGCATAGCATAGATAATGATTAAATGTTATTTTCAAAACATTTCTTGTTATACTAGAAATAACTGTCCAGTTTTGTTTTTTTTTTTTTTTTTCCCAGTCAGTAAATTATTGACATTGAAACACCTTTAATTTTGGACACGGATTGCACTTTCAAAATTTTGAAGTTTTAAGTGCACATAACGCTTGTGATGAAAAGTAACAGTGAAGAGGACACCTGAAAACATCCTCACATCAACAGCAGTCTTACCACTTGATGCTCCTTTTCAAGTAGTCATAGCTAGTGTAAGAGCCAAGAAATCTAGGTGATGGCAAAGCAAACAGCAATAGAAGAATGAAAGAAAACAGTCATTCTATTTTGAGCATATTATTTCTCCATACTTCTTACGCTAGTCCTAGCAGCTTTCATATGACAAGGTTGTTGAAACAAAGTCACACTACTTTTAACAGTGACGTTTCTGGTATCTTTCTTTACCATATACATATATACAATGAACACCTACTGAATTTAGTAAGAGATTTTGTCAGTGAATTAGGAGATGGTCAAGATCTCAAATGAACAGATATTGAAAAAGAACACACAAGATTACACTAAGCCATTTGTTACAATCTGTATCAAAGTTATTCAATATATTGAAGAAAGTGAGCAAAATCTAAGTCCCATATTCTAACAATCTCTCGTAGTCCAATCTGCTTTGATTTTATCAGTCTTAACATACACAGAATTATTATAGTTTTGTACTGCAGATCATGTACTGTGGGTACATTCATAGCAAGTGTTTCTGTAGCATTATGAGTTCATCCAGTAGCAGAGCCTACAACATAGAAATGTTTATGCATTCAGCATTTCCTAGAAGGACATCTTAGAAGAACTGTTTAAGAATAAGAGGAGAGATACAGAACCGTAAGTATACTGATCGCTTTCCCTTGATTTTTAACATTTATCTTGCTTACATGTTGCAAGAAAATACGTTTTACATTAGGACTGCTTTCCCTCATTGCTTCACTTTCTGTACACTCTTAAAAAATGTAACAGGCAATTTTAGACACCAACAGTCTTACAGTTCAGAGGAGTATGTTATGCAATGAAGAAAAGGAATGATCAACTTTTGAAAGTCTGCTTGATGACCATATATGAATGTCATGCTCAGTGAGCTAAACAGCATCCATATGAACAGCTCTACAATCAGTGTTACAAAAAAAAGATCATTTTAGATCTGCTGTTTAAGCTTCTGTTCCCACTGATTTATATAAAGCCATTCACCCAACAACAGAAGATATTATTGTACGCTTCCTCATTAGAGCCTTCATTCCAGGCAGGGAGCAGCTGCCTTCACAAAAACCTGCCCACCTGAATTCACTACTTCCCAGAGGGGAATATCAAACAGGGGAGCACAGCACTGCGGAAGCCCACAGAAAAAAAAACCAAAACAAACCAATGCAGTCCCCACCTCATCAGAATTGTCTGTCAGCTTCCTGAAAAATAGGGAAGGTAGCACATTTTAATGGAGGGAGCAGAAGAGAGCTTTGACAACGCAACATCAGCACCAAGTTGTGCTTAATATGAAGCCCGTTCTTCTGTTGTGAACTTCTAAGGGTCAGCCACAATCTCAACCGCATGGTCCAGAATCTGTATGCAACGAAAGTAACTCACAACAAAATGATCGCTTACAACTTCTAAGTGGGTAACTGAAGTTCCTCTAACTATTGATGCACTGTTTTCTAATCTGTTTCCCACTTCACTTTTTTTTTTTTTTCATTTTAAAACCCCATTACTTTACTTTAAAATGAAGCTGAAATCAACCAGTGAGCAGCAGGTTATAAGCTTCAGTGCACAACAGAACACTTACAGCAAACTACACTGCTGACCTTCAATTCCCATTCAAAAACTCTAGCTCTGTAACAGACATTTAAAGAACTCAGCTAGAGCAGTTTAAAAGGTTAATATAGGACACTGTTCCTTCCTGCCTCCTCAGACAGGGCCATAACTGATTACGTGAGTACTCTTGACCCTACTCAATACAAAACTTATATAAGCTACCTCATTTTGCAGCATGTCAAGCTACTGCATTTATCTACATTGAACCAAGCAGGGACAAATCCAGTACTTTCAACCACAGGGGTAATAGCCTCATAAAATGCTCCAACTACATCCACTTAAACATCCATTTACAAGTTCTATTTTCTCACATCAAGACAAACTATCCCTTACTCCACAGTTACTGACAACTGTAGCATGCAGATATGGTATTGCTCATACAAAGTAGCTTTACTAATGTGTAATTTCCTAAATGATGCTAATAAAACCTTAACAAATTAAGAATAAAAAAATTTGTACATATGTAATGGGGAAAATACATATTTTCATACTACTTAGTGACAAAGAACTTTTCATAATTTAATGTTTAATTTATAAAACTGAAAAAGCTGTAGCTATTTGCTCCTGAATAAATAAAACTGGTCCTCTGCATGCAGAATACGTTACACAGATTATGCAGGAACTAGAGATTGCATCAACAGTTCCTGTATCACCCAAATTTAGTCCTGTCTATTTTTAGAAGAGTTTATTCCCGGAACAGAGATTACCATGCAAATTGACAAAAAATAAATGAGTAACAAACAAGTAACAGGGTATAAACCAGAAGCTGGCAAATGGAGAGTACTAAATGTGAATACTTTCTCAATACAGGAACTGTTCTGTGTTTCCACACATGGACACTGCAGTATGCTTCTAGAGACAGTACTGTCCAATAGTGTTCTTGTTTATCTCTTTCTGCTTTCTTTCATTAATATTTTATACTTTGTCTATTCATACTGGGTAAATTTTCTTTCCCATGTCTGTCCCTTCCTACTAAGGGTTACATTCCCTCATAAAAAAAAAAAAAAAAAGACACATTTTTGTCCCCTGACATTTGAAACTATCAGCCTTAAAACCAGTATTAATCTCATTTGTCTGTGGCAGTAAGATGTCACCTTCCCATAAATACAAGCCTGAAGTTATACACTAAGTCACAATGATAACAAAAGAAGAAATGAGCAGCCAAAGAATGAAAGCATCATGGCAGACAGAAGTGGCAGGCAGAACTATGGAACAATGTCCCTCAACTATTAGCTGTTCTGCAGCAAAAATTCAGTAGTTGTGTGCACCTCTGACATTTTTCAATGTGTCACAACACTACAGAGGATAACAGAAGTACCACAAAAGCACACAACACTACATTTGAAGAATTTTAGTCTTCACAATTACTTAGTAAAAGCTTACCACATAGCTCCCAAAGCATTACTTGCATTTACAATGAAAACACAATCCATGCCTACAGAACAAAATAGAAAATCTATGGGTAGCATTGTTTTTTGTATGTGGAAACGTAATTCTGAAAGCTACTATAATTCACCGAGGCCTGCTAAGACCTTTTTTTAGGTGTCTTTCTATAATGCCCAGAGAGCAGGAAATATATGCTCCCATCTTTCCATCAGAAGACACAGGGCACGTGAAGAGGAAAGATAAAAAAACCTCCTTGAATAAGAACTGGTTATACAACACTACACACATTATTTCCTTGACATCTAAAAGAGTAAAATAAGAAATAATTAACATATGTAGACTTTTTGATTGGAAAAGTGAATTCCTTAGAACTGATCAAGGTTTTGGAAAGATTGCAATAGCCTCAGTCCACAAAGGAAGAAACTGGAGATGACAGATGATATGATAAAAATAAAGAATAAGATTAGATCAAATCCTTTAAGACTGGAACACAGTGTATCAAGTACATGAAAGACATGTACATACACATAATGCTGTAAAACTTCAGCAAGCTAGTTTATTATTTTCCTCTAAAGTTGTCATTTACATTAAGGTTGTGTCATGGTTTACTCCCAGCTGGTAACTCAGAGCCATGCAGCTGCTCGCTCACTCCTCCTTTTTTTTCTCCCCACTGCAGCTCCCGGAGGGATGGGGTGAAGAATCAAAAGAACGTAAATCCCTTGGGTTGACATAAGAACAGTTCAGTAACTAAGGTACAGTACAATACTACCACTAATAATAAAGGAAATAACAAGGGGAGAGAATATAAAACTAAAATCGTAAAAGAAAACAATAAACACAACTGATGCGCAATACAACCGCTCACCACCCACTGACCAGCAACCAGCCCAACCTGAGCAGTGATCTGGGCCTTCTGGGTAACTCCCCCTAGTTTACATACTGAGCACGATGTGCTGTGGTACAGAATACCCCTTCAGCTAGCTTGGGTCAGGTGTCCTTGTCTCTGCTTCCTCCTGGCTTCCTGTGCCTTCCTTCCTCACTGGCAGAGCATAAGACTGAAAAGTCCTTGACCGGGGTAAGCATTACTTAGCAACAACTAAAAACATTGGTGCGTTAGTGTTGGTTCTCAGACTGAAGTCGAAACCAGAACACTACACTAGCTACTAAGAAGGAGAAAAATAACTGTTACAGGTGAATCCAGGACAGGTTGCCAGATTTTCAGCTGGGTAGTCCGGATTTCAAACAGGAATACAACCAAAGCCTTCAAAAATACCCCATTTTCAGCCCGCAAGCAGCAAGCCGCGACAGCTTTTCACAGTAACATCTACAAACACATTGTTATAGTTTGAAGCAAAACAAATTAGGTAACCGCAGACAGTATTCATAAAGTTTGTTTAACTATCTTGCAAGATGGTCAGTTCTTTACCTGAGCTAAATCTGTTTATGAACTCTTGCACAATTTCTTTATCAAAATGTTCCAAATAAAGGAAGCAGAACAACACAGGAAACAGATGTTTCCATCAACAGATTAAATTCGTGCCTCAGCAATATTCCCTGAAGGCTTAGTTTCCTAATGTCAAATACTGCTAATATGTACAAACCTGTCTGCAGAATAAGCACATGCAGAATAGGAATAAACCAAAACCTTGGCTTTGAAGATACTTAAGCACTCAGCATTAGCTAGACTGAATACTTGGTGATGTTCTGTTTATCACTATGAACAGAACATATGCATTGATCTGGATGAGGGGATCAAGTTCATCCTCACTAAGTTTGCACATGGCACCAAGTTAAGCAGAAGTGTTGATCTGCTGGAGGACAGGAAGGCTCTACAGAGGAATCTGGAAAGGTTTGATGAATGTGGTATAGCAAACTGTGCTTCTCAACAAGGTGAACTGCCGGGTCCTGCACTTGGGCCACAACAACCCCACACAATACTACAAGCTTGGGGAAGAGTGGCTTGAAAGCTGCTTGGTGGAAAAGGACCTGGGGGTGTTGGTTGACAGCTGAATAGAAGCCAGCTCTTGCCCAGTTGACCAAGGCAGCCAACGGCATCCTGGTTGTATAAGAAAACAGTGTAGCCAGCAGGACCAGAAAAATGATCATCCCCCTGTACTCTGTACTGGTGAGGCTGCAGTTCAAATACTGTACTCAGTTCTGAGCCACTCATTACAAGGCACTGAAGCATGTCCAAGTAAGGGCAACAAAGGTGGTGAACTGTCTGGAGCACAAGTCTCATGAGGAGTGCCTGACAGAACTGGGGTTGTCTAGCCTGGAGAAAAAGAGGCTCAGAAGAGGTGTTACTGCTCTCTACAACTACCTTAAAGGAGTGATGTGGGTGTCAGTCTCTTGTCCCAGGAAACAAGCGATAGAGCAACAGTGAAAGGCCTCAAGGTGCACCTGGGGAGGTTTAGATCAAGCATTAGGAAATACTCCACTGAAAGGGCTATCAAGCACTTCCCTAGAACAGGCTTGCCTAGCGAAGCCGTGGAGACACCATCCCTGGAGGTATTTGAAAGACATAAAGATGTGGTACTCAGGACAAGGTTTAGTGGTGGACTTGGCAGTGCTGGGTTAACAGTCAGACTCAATGTTAAAGCTCTTTTCCAACCTAAACAATTCTAGAATCTTATGTTAGTAAGTGGTAAGCAAAAAAAGTAACATGTTGAAGGTCCTGAAACCTACAAAAATTATTCGTTTCCCAAAATAAAGTTATGCAGTTGTGTTTTCAATCTAAAGCTACATCTATACAGAGAAATACATTTACTGAATATGAAATTAGATACCTGAATCCCTGGAATTCCATTGACAGAGACAGAACTTGTGGTTTAGTCCTATATGCCTCACTCCTTTTTCAAAAGGAAAAAAAAAAAATCCCCCAAACTTACTTAGAATAATTGGTGAAATTCAGCTGATTTTGTGAATGTATTGGTTTAGTGGGCTCAGAATGATGGCTGGCAGGAACCTGCGCGGATGGCTTATTTTCAAAACTCCTGCGATCGAAGTATGAGAGCTGCTTTCGATAATATTCTTCATCTTCTTCAGGATCATAATGATTTGAACGCACAATATCTTCAGGTGGCTTCACTTGAGGTCTCTGTGGTTCTGGAGCCCTAATCAAGAATAATTGCACACAGTTGCCTTACACAGTTAACAAGCATGAATACCTGAATTGGAATTCAGCTTTTAGAATGTAGTCAGTAGTAAAGCAACCGAAATTTAATTCTTACAATTACACAGTTTGACTTTTTAACTATGCCACATGGAAATTAAGACAGTTGTGAAACATCATGAAGAAAGAAAATCCTTATTTCCCCTTTACGTTACCTATTCCATCTACTTTTACTTTATAATTATCTCAAAATAAATTAAAAAAAAATTAAAAAAATTTTTGAGATAGACCTTCCTCAAAAATGCTGGAAAAACACATTGCATCCTTCCCCTACTTCCCAGAAAACATATGCATGAGAACTGACTTTATGCCCTGCCTCACTACACATAGAAAGCATGACACACCCCAACTCTGCACTCTACAGTTTCCAACTTGAACCCCTAAAGTACATTTTCTGAATATTCTAATCTCATGTGAAGAACTAAATTTAATTAATCAATTAAGCACCTACCTGTATGTTGTTTTGTCATGTTCATAATGGCTTTGAGAAGTTGATTTTGCACCACTTGCAGTTGTGAGTGTAGGCTTAGGTGCTAGTTCAGGAGGCTGTAAAGAAAAGCACAATGTATTCTCTCAGATTCTAACATTTAGAAAGATAGAGCATTTTAAGAGTAAGAAAACTAAGACTGCCTCCTCTCACCCAAAATGAAAACCAGAATTAAGTACTAGTGAAAGATGAACTGGAGTCATTTTCAGCATAGCAAGATACCCTCCACTGTTTTTACAATGTTTTCAACTTCTACTTTTTAAAACATACTGCAGTTAGGTTGCTAAGAAGCTATTCCATAAGCAGTAAAGCTTTCTGTCCAAGACAGTATTTTACTTCTTGCAATCTAGTCTCATTAACAAGCAGCAGGAAATTTAGGAAAAAAAAGCCAACCAACCAACAAAAAACCCTCACATATCTCAAATTATTTACCTTGACAGCTGATGTATCACTTGGGTCCTTCATTTTTTCCAAAGATGGTGACCTTCTTCTTTCAAATATCTTAACCCGACTTCGCACAGACTGTGGTTTCATGGCTGGATCATCATCTTCCTCTGCTAGAGATGGTGGTGTAGGCAGTGGTTTACTGTTAGAAGGCAAAACTTCTGGTTTGGTTTGTGATGAAGGAGGAGGAGGAAGAGAAACACCTGAAGTGCTATGAGAAGGCTCATACTGTCCAGCTTTAGCACTATAAGCTTGAGGAGGACCTTGCTCATAGGCCCTTACATGTGGATCAAAGTACTGCTTCGGTTCAGGAGATCGAGAAATGGCTGACTGGTATGGCTGAGCTTCTTGTTTGTATCTACCATGTGTGTCATATCCAACAGCATGTTGATCTTCATATCTCACTTGTGGTAAGCTAAAGTTTTTGGGTGCATGCTCATAGCGAGGTCTGCCATCATAGCTCATTGTAGGGGGTTCCTCAAAACGAGGTTGTGCTGGATAATAGCTGCATTCTGTGCTCTCATCTATATTTTGTCTGGAATCAAGATCCCTAGGAGGCTGGTTTTCGTAAGCTGTTCTTGTTTGGTTGTAGGGCGGTTTTTCATCGTAATATGCCCAGTGCTCCTCATAGGGAGGCACACGCTCATCATAATGTAGGCGAGGGTCATAACCACGAGGAAACTGATCTACATAGTTCGCAGAATCGTATCTGTATGTTGACTGTTCATAGTCCCTACTTGGTTGTTTTTCTGCATACTGAGCCTGGGATTCATAGATCAGATTTGTGTCTCTTTCCTGTCTCTGTACTGGGTGATTAATTGCTGGCTGTTTCAAGACATAGCTTTGTCTGGATACTTCTTCATTAACATATGGATCCTTTCGGTATATCTGTTAAAGAGAGGCACAGTTTTCAGTTAAAATGCAGAGTAACTGCAACTGCATTTGAAAGATAGTATTTTAAGCAAACCTAAGGTCTAAATATTGGCTCTGATTTTGTTTAAAAGCAGAATAATTTGATGCAGGTTTTCTTTGCCATCACAGGTGATTCAAGAGATGTCTTCCAGCCCTATTTTCAAGCAAAAACAATTAAGTAGATTAAAAGGGGAAAGACAAAGTTAAGAGTCTCTCACCTTTGGGGTTTG
>JAOEHX010046521.1:0-22686 GCA_025448015.1 Bolborhynchus lineola | reverse complement strand
AAGAACGTGTAATAGCAGATTCAGGAGGTGTCCCAACCTCGTCATTCAGAGTTTCATCCAGTTCTTGATCAGTATAAGCACCCCCTTCTGTATCTGTGTCTTCATAATCAGATGTGTGTCTACTGTCAGTGCTATACATAGAATATTCACTACCAGGAGCTGAGAGGTAAGAAAGGCGGTCATCATGTAAATCAAGGTCCTCACTTGTAGCACCATCTGCCTGTGTCAAACAAAATTAGAGTACATACTTTTTGAAATACCTTTTCAAGAATGCCCTTCTACTTGCATTGTAAAGCTGGGATTTTTTTGTGTGTGTGAATAATTAAACCTGAACAAATGGAAAGTGTCTATTTTGTTCTAAACCACAACAGAAGATCTGGTAGTTAAAAAAGGTAGTTATATTCCAAATCCAGCAGCATAGCAAGAACATGAGATTTTAGAAACTCAAGAGTACCATGAAGGAGGAGAAATCAGGTTTTAATCATTGAAGATGTTAAGCTTACACCTAAAAGCCTTTTCTGTAGTCTAGCTCTTTTAATCATTTTACAAAGATGATTGTCAGTGTAAGAATTGAGATAGCGTAGTGTTCACATAAATCAGTGTTTCAAGAGACAAAAAGCTACACTTCAAAGTGATATTACGATATTGGAATCATTAACTGAAGGTTAAAAAAATATATATACAATGGAAATAAGATCTAATAAAGATATGTCTAATTAAGAAATATGCAGCAATACCTGATTAATCATTTGCTTACTTACAGTTGGCACTTTGCTTGATTATTAGCTTAAGAGGATGGATCTAATGTGCATAGTGTTAACATGCAGCTTGAGAAGGCAAGTGGAGCTTTAGTGGTGAACACAGAATACCAAGTTCTGATTTTTTCAACTGTATTCTCACAACTAAGAGAACACTGATCCCAGAAAGGTCAGAAAGAACATCAATATGCCACTTCCTTTTCTATTAGCAAAAAATTCCTCATCAGACAATCCCAGCAGATAGTACCAATGTAGCAAAACACACAGAAGTTTTCATGAAAAAGCACTCAATCCTGACAAAGTCTTCAAAGTAAGAACATATCCTCCAGTTAACAGCAGCAACAGGCAAAAGCTCTCACTTACTACACTCTCCTCCCAAGGACAACTGTACAGCCCCCATAAACAGAGCTGACCTCATGTAGTGACGAATCAGTGATGAGCAGTTCACACAGCCATGAGGCATGACTGCTTTAGATCTTTCAAGGATGGTTAAAAATGAATAATTAAAAAGGAAAGCAAACTTAATTCCACAAGTATCTGCCCATATCTGTAATACCAATTACAATGAAAGGACAAATAACTTCTCATAAACTCAGTTTTGTTGTTTTTCTCCAAACATTATTTCTTACCTTTCCTTCTGAAACCCACACTAGTTGGTTCTGTTGTTGCTGAATTGCTTCTTTCAGAGCTCCATACCATCCTTCATTCATTGAATTCAAGTTAATGGTAGCTAGAAGTACAGGAATTTAGTTTTACTTATGATTTCTGAAACTACAAGAAGGATCTGTACCTCCAGTAATAAAAGCAATATAAGTTGGTAAATTAAAGCTATGAGATTTAAATAGTACCACAAACATTAGTATTCGAAGTACAGTTAAAGCCTGATGTAGTTTGGGACATTTTATCCCATAGGAAATACTGAGTTAACAGTAATTTGGAATAAAGCAATGCTTGAGTTTAGCCATCATCTTCCTATTTATGCACGTTTCATTATGGCTGATGAACCTGCAAAACCACCAGATCTATTATCAGAAACAGCATTTTGACATTTCGTATTACTTTACATTTGTGCAGTTACATCAATGAGCTGCTGGTTACTGAATGCCTCCTCCTCCCTCTCAGATATACTAAAATTAGTATATGTAATTACTTACTTGTGAAGAGGTGGTGATTATTTTTGCGTAGCTTGTGCGCTCTTTCATACAGCTTTCTGGCACTTTTTCGTGATTCTGGGCACAACCTCATTCTCATAGTCTTTACACCTTGCTTCGAATCAGGATTTAGGAACACTACAATAGGATACCACTGGGCATAATTCAGACGGTCCACTGCGTTTGGAGTGACATCTAATAAAGCATGTTTGTCCTGTTGTGGTATAAAGGACAGAAGCACAGAAGTGAAGCACTTAAGATTTATTTATTCTTTTTCCTTTAACATCCTCCACAAACCTATTTGGTGTTACTTTTACAGAGTTCATTGTCTTAAAGTATTGATTCAAATTCTTTTCCTATTTGAATGCTAGAAACCAAATGAATTCCAGTAACAGGCTACACAGACGTATACGTTTTGAACATGAGAAAGTTATTTTTAAATACACTACTTATTCTTCTAAATTTGAAACATCCAACACTTTACTTGATGATACCAGTTTTATTCTCTTTGTGTTAAAAGTACAATGACAGTAAAAGACTTACCCTATCGATTATCTGTTTGATAGTGTGAAGACGAATAATGCCAGAACTACGTTGGTCAGTACCAGCATCTCTTGGTTCACTTTCTGGTAAAAAAGACACAGTAAAAAAATCTGTTGCAAGTTTACAAAATAGTCTACATTGACTCATTAAGATAAAACCATTCCATAGTTCAAACTATTAATTCTGATTGAAGACATTCCCCATGCCTCAAAATAATACATTAAAATCAGCCCACTGATTTGACCACAAAAAAATCACTGTATCTTTACAAAATCACTTAGGAACAGGATAAAGTACCAAATTAAAATTAAATTTGAGAAGGCTATAAATAGAACTAATATTACTTTTAACCCTCAGACAATTCTAAGCAACCAGTGAAAAGAGCTTAACGTTTTGTCTGTTCCTTTCTTCACACTATCAACAACTTGTTAAATATGGTAACAGCTAAAGTAACGTAGAAACTGTCTAGCTAAAAGGAAGTTGACTATTTCATAACTGCATAAAACCTGATTTCACACTTACTTGCAATTTGAAAGATATCTGGCTCTTCTCTAGCAAGTTTCTCACGTGCCACATCAGCTATTGGACCAAAAATGGTGACAGGTCTGAGAAACCCAGCTAGAAGTGAAAGCAGAAAGTCAAAATGCATCGAGTGCTTGAAACAAATGGAAGATTCTCTTCTACATGTAGGCTATGACAAAGCAAATCACACAGATCTGTTATTCTGCAACAGTATGAATAAATCCATACCTTCCCGAAGAACAACTCTTTCATAGGCAGGAAACTTTGTCTGAACAGGTTGTGCAGAAAGATCTTCTCTGCTTTTTCGTAGATTTCTTTTTGAACTACGCAAACCTCGGAATCTCCAAAAATCAGCTCGATCTCCTCCTGCTGTCTTTGGAAGCGTGTACTGTACACTAGCTAGTTGCTCAGCTCTAAGACGACAACAAATCCCAACCAGTTATCACGAAGTCAGCTTCTGAAGTAATGCTTGACTAGCAAGCTTAAACTTCCAAAACCCACTACCACCTGCTGAATCAAGCTTTCGTTGTTTCTGTATTAGAAAGAACAAGATTTAACTACTGAGTCTGATATCACATTTTTAAAGCATTACATAGCCTTGTCTCTTGTATTGAAGAGAAAGCTTTTAGTGTTTTTGTGGACTGAACAACAGTTAAAAGAAAATACATATGTTAGATATTTAACTTTGATTTGTTTTAACACTGTGTCACTTTTTCTGACTAAACCAGTTCTATAAACCTGTGTTCTGCAGCCAAGTGCAATCATTCATTCTACAGATGCAGAATTTAACATCATGACTTTAAACCAGCAATTTACGCATTTTAATATCGTACCTGTTTTTATTAGGTATGATACCTCTTTCGACTTCCTTATGATTCTTGCCAATTCGAATTGCCAGCCATGAACCCAGTTTCCCATTGTACAGGGTATCCACCACACGGAACACTTCACCTTTGTTGAAACTTAGTCCATAAGGAGATTCCTTTTCATATTCAAAATGAGTTCTAATATAGAAAGAATCCCCTACATCAGACTCAACAATGCGACGATAGACTAAAAAAAGGAAAAAGAAAACCAAAAGTAGAAAGTGCTACATAAATTCAAGTGATGTCCTAATGCTCACAAGAATTACTCAACAATGCCTCACCTTCTGTTTAGGTTTTTAATATACAGTAATACTTCAGAAGCTGTAATGACTCAAAGCTGCTCCATTTTAAACAGCATTACTATTAATGTCAACTTAATCTACCAATATAAACTCAGCTTTCAAGGCAAGGAATTCTCTGCCAGTGCATTCAATTCAATTTACCTGGAAGGAATCAATCTTACTGGGAAAGAAATCTGTGTGTGCAACACAGCTTAACCACTCATTTTCAATGTGTCCTGGGTTCAACTGTAACAGTTACAGCTAACCCTAGTATACAATGGTATGACTCAAACAGACTCTCCTGCTGCCCCTCAGGTTTTACCACGTACTTCTATCAGATGCCAGAGTTACTTTCAGTGGGTTTTTTTGGGGATTGTTTTGTTAGGGGTTTCTGGGTTGGGGGGGGAGGGGTGTGTGGATGTGTGCACATGTGTGCGTACTGTCAACAATATCAATCTCTAGCCCATTTGTAATAATAACCTATCCCATAGCCAAATAAAACCCAAAACTTGACAGTCTTCATAAGGCAACAACTTCCTGGAAGTCAGAAGTTAGTCATTACTCACTATACTTCCTATGTTGATCCAAGCAGTCTACTACATTGCTCCCAATATATAAATACTTACCATCTTTTTTCTTCTGTGCTAAAATGGTCACTTCTTCACCTTTAGGAAGATCAAGCAAAAAAAGGACAGCTTCTTCTCTGATGATATTTGTGAAGTCTACATTGTTTACCTGGTATCAATGAAGTAATTGGTTTGATTTAGAGTATGGCATTATTATAACAGATTTAACTATACAACAGGAAACCTGTATCAGCTTATTCCTAAGATTTTTTCTTAATTCAATTTCATATATGCACCAAGTGCATCTATCTCAAGGACTCTCTTGTATCTCTGAGTAGTCCCGCATTATTTTTTGATAAACCATAGCTTCCAGAATAATAGGTAGCTGTTCATTAGCCGTTCCTTACATCAGTATTACGGAACACTTAAAACCACCAGGTAAGAACCCTCACAATTTAGTGACTGAACAGTTACCAAACTCAAAGAACTTTATCAAATGAATCAATCTCAGAAATTGGATGTAAAACTTTATAGCCTTCCTACCAACAGTATGGTGATGGGAGATTTTGCTGCTAATTAATTCACAGAGTAGGTACATACAAAAAAACCCTCTAAGAACTACAAAGGCAATATATTCCATGCTACAGAAAGGAAACATACTTTGGTACAGGAAAGCATTTGTACTGTTATTGGTTTTGACATACCCTGAGAATCTGGTCCCCTTCCTCTAATCCTTCTTTTGCTGCAGGGCTATCTTCCAGAACACCAGCTACAAATATGCCAACATCATTGCCACCTGCTAGTCGCAAGCCCACACTATCTCCTTTTCTGAATTTTACCAGTTTCATGCTTGGCCTAGAGGTTTAGAAAATATTTCACTTGGAGATGTAATAGCATAAAACATGCTGGTAAATTTGAGACTGAGCACATGCAAAGAACTAATTTGCTTAACATTTAAATTAGAGAATGTTTTGCTATACATATCATTAACTGCTTATCAACTGTAGCATTACAACACACTCATTAGCAGCACTTCAAAAAACCCACCTGTATTTACTTGCTTACTGGGACTGGTTTGCCATACACACTCATACAGTGATTTAAGTGAGACACTTAGACACTCTTCCAGAAACGTTCGTCCTTGTAAACAACTGTCCTGGCATATACATTTACTTTGGCTCTAAAGCCATTTAGATAAATTTGAGACAAAAACAAACTAGAATCTGTTCCCATGTACACTAATGTCAATAAAGGAGATCCCAGTTGAAGCAGACTCATTTCCATGCCACGACTTTGCACATTTCTGTAGTGATCTTTAGTCACTACTCTCCAGTTATTTTATGAAAGGAAAAGAATGTGCCACACTATCTCTAGTCTCTCTGGAGATGGGGATAGGGCACCCAGAAAGAGAGAAACACTGCAGACTATTTTCATTAGTTGATCACTCTAACTGCTCACTTCCATAGAGAATTACTAGACTTTAAAATAGTATATTAAACAATATAAGCTCCAACAAGACTCAGGAATAAACCTTAAGTCTATACCCTAATACTTTGGAACAGAAGTATCAGCACAGCATATTGGACTTGACACTAGATCATTTACACCGGTTATTCATCACTTTAGATAAAAGCTTGTTTTGCTCAAAAAACAGGCATATTTGAGTAGAATTCAGAGTTACATTACCGAAGCATTCCATCTTCATGGGTTGAATTAGGTAAAGGGCCATCAGACGGACTGACTGGTAAATCAACATCTGGCTGACCTCCTTGTGCATACACTGGCTTTGGTTCTATTAAAATAGCAAAAGACTTTAAATATCCATTTGGTCATTTAAAGATGAGAAAGGAAAGCTTAGCTTAGTTAACAACTGAATGACTTATTCAGTAACCCACCTCTAGTCTACTTCAACACACTTGCCAGAGACTTAGAACAACAGAAGACACTCTCTGTGCCACTCAAAGCAGCAGAATTACTGGCCTAAGTATTACTTCAGTAAAAATCCCCAAATTTCCTCTGCACTTTATTAAGTACTCTGGACACTGCAGATCTACAGGAACTAGAAGGCTGTGTGATCCCAAGACCACTTTCAATCCTCCCATCTCTAACCTTGATTTAAATGATAAAATTTTTACATTTTCCATGGGCTCTCCTTCCTTAAGAATTCAATTTCTGAGATTAAAATACTACACTCGAACTACTGCTGCATGCCTTGAGGCTGGCAGATTTTGATGCTTACTTTGGTCCAGTTGGCGGCTCTTAAAGGTAAGCACATACTATGGCTTTGCTGCACAGATTCTCTCAAGTCACTAAGAGGAAACTGCCAATGCTGTCTTCCCTCAGTAATGAACATCAACAGGGGCTCTTCTCTGCTACTTGGTTAGTTATGTTAAAAGAAACTGTATTTAAGGCTTATCTCTGCACACTTGAAAAAAGTTGATTTCAAATGAAGCTGGCTTCAAACAACAACTCTGTATTCTTTTCAAATTACTAAACGGACTAGTTTGAAATAGGTAATTTCAGCCTCTGATGAATCCGTCTGAACAAATACTTTCCTTCCAACCCTCCTTTGACACAAAACCACCCTGAATTTTCTTGCCCTCAGTCTAAGCAGCAAGCTGCCACAGAATCTACCAACTATTTTTTAACCACATTTTCATTAGTCTTCGAAATATCCTGATTTCCCTAGCACTTTCTGTGAGGCTGTTAAAGGATTATATCCTTTATTGCATCTTTTTCTCTCAGACTGTATATTACAGCAAGTTTGTTTTATCTGCAGACATGAATTTAAATATTATCTTTATGTATTGGCCTACATCTTCTCCCATCCAAACCAAGTATTTCCGCATCCATCTTCTCATTCACCCAGTAATAAATAATTCCTTCTTCCCCACTAACCGACAAAATCCTCAGTACTTATTGCTTGCCAGTCCCTCAAACTAATTATTAGTACACTATTCTGCATTAAGAACCATCTCAAGCATCTCCTATCCTGTCTGGCTTTGAATTATGCCAGTTATTAATCTTCGATATTTTACAAAAAGACAGAACTCATGCAATCTCACTACCACACACTTTTTCTATCTTAGCAAACACAAATTTGCTTCATGGGCATTTTGTTCCTTTAGGTCACCCCTTCCATGACTTTTTTTTAAATATCTCCTGCATTAAGAAGTCTACTGCTCTCATTTTCAAGATATTTCAGAGTCTATCAACACCATAACTCCTCCAATTCTTCACTGAGCTACTAAATACTATACACAGGAGTGTAACTGCTCATTCCCTAAGACTGTTCATATTTTCAAGCTTGAATACACTTTTTTCCCATTTGACCCAGCCTTTCAAGAGACACCTCTAAGCCACCTGCACAGTTTCTCTTCCTCCACTTAAAATTTCACTGAATGTGTCTCACTCTGTATACAAAAATATACAAATCAGCCTGCCCAGAACAATGTCCTGTTACTGTTACATTTTTTGTCTCTTTTACATCAACTGGCATTTATCTGTTGCCATTTAGCATATCCTTCCCTTCTGGAAAAACATGAATGATGTTTTGTTAGATGTACTGCACTTGTTAAAATGCCTCCTTGGTCTATGACTGTAATTAGCAAGCGCTACAGTAACAGAGCATTTCAGAGTGTTCTGAATTGTCTTCGAAGCAGCAGTTCTAAACATACTTACCTACATCCTTGTTTAAATACAGTCTGCTACAGTAACCCCTAAAAACCAGTCTACTAATTGCTTCCCAGAAGGGAAACAGCAGATTTTAACCTTGCTTGAGAAATTGAGACAAAACTCTTTATGACCATCACCTAAAATACAGTTCTAAACACTGAAGTCTGACCCCTATATAATGGGCAGACCCCACAGCTTAGGTTTCCAGGACCAAAACCCTAAGATATAAATGGGGGTATAATTACAAAGACTGTTAATATTCACAAATAAAAATACTTAAGATTTGGTCTGTTTTAAGACCTTAGTAATCATTCCACAAATACACAATGGCATGAAGTCTTCACTGGTCATCCATTTTCAGCAACATGTACAATTACTATACTTAAATGTTTTTACCTGGAAGTGGTGGAGTTTGCTTTTCAGCTCTTTCGACTGCTACCTCTTCCATAGTTTTAGAAACGTCATCTGTGTTCTTTACAGGTGTAGAAACAGCTCCTGGTTTAGTTATTCTCTCATCTTCTTTGCTTCGAAGACTGTTTCAGAAAAAAGATTCCATTCTACATATAGAATTATTTCTATGACTTTGGTCTATTAAGACTGAAGAATAAATTCTTTCATTCATGAAGTTCACGTCTAGTGGGTAAGGAACTACCAATTACTATTTAACAAGGTTTTGTTCTTAGACTATCACATTATTAATAATTTTTACCATTTCTTAATCTGGGCAATTTTTCCCTAACTTCATGTTAATAAAGGACTTCTCTACATATGGCTATTTAGAAAGAGGAAGGGCATTGTGAAACACACTGCTCTCCGCTTCAAACACAGAAGTCATACACATGTTGTATATTGAAGGCTTTCAAAGAAATAGAGAAGTAAAGGCAAGAAAGGGAGAAGGGCAGTTATGATGGGCTGTCTTCATACACCTCCCTACAGAAATGACAGACTTTTAGACTTAATTCTTCAGCTTTGCTGTGATCAAACTAATATATCTGATCCTTTGTATGCCATGTGCCCTGGAACAAAAGTGTTGCCAGCGCAGCTCTTGGCAGGGATTTGCAGAGATTAAGGCAGAACACAAACATGCCCCTGATATCTTGGTCGTCAGAGACTGTA
Source organism: Bolborhynchus lineola (assembly GCA_025448015.1). Taxonomy (NCBI): domain Eukaryota; kingdom Metazoa; phylum Chordata; class Aves; order Psittaciformes; family Psittacidae; genus Bolborhynchus; species Bolborhynchus lineola. Next base: position 13,208 of record JAOEHX010046521.1, on the reverse strand, counting down.
AGGCCTTCAATCCACGCTATTACAGGACAGGAGTGCTTCTCATACACTCAGTCATCCAGGTATTTTAGTAATACAACAACTCGCTGCTTCTTAAGCATTTCTTCCAAGTGCTTTCAGTGTGAAACAAAGACATATAGGAAAATTTTAAAAAAGAAATAATAAAATTTCCTGTTCTTTATACAACAAGAGTAACTAAAGCTCATAGAACATAATTTCTATTCCTTTAGCTCAAAGGATCAGGCATTTTTATACTGTTACATAAAGGTATAGCTACTAGCTGTACCACAGAAGAAATGAACAGTACATATGCTGTTATGTCAGAACACTATTACACTGCTGTCTTTTGAAACCTAAACCATTTAATAGGCTCAGAGCAGATGAACATTAATAATCACCTGGAAAAACAAAAGTAGATCAATATACCAAAGAGGCACTCTTAATTCAAGACCATGTACATTTAAAAAAAAGGAAAAAAGAAAAATGTCAAGAGATGCTCAAAGGATGTATTCAGTTGCTGAAAGTTGTCAAATAAACAAGGATATAAAAAATATCAGAGACAAGAGACAAACAAATCACAGCTTTTTATGTAGTAAGAGACTCAGTTGCCCAGGAGAGGAAAAAAAACTTATTCAAAGAGAACAATGGGCTGGTCAGTAAGTGCAAGCCCATCTCCTCTCATAATGGAACTATCTGTCAAGTCTTCCACTACCAACAGCTAGATGGTGCTACTAGGCAATAGTGAGCATCAATTCCCTTAAAAGTTCAAAGGTATCAAAATTGTTTCGAATACGCAGGCTCCTTCCAAAAGCGTTTTTAGCACACATCAAAAAAGTTTAGCATGAAAAGACAGCCAAGAAGCATCTGCCTAAGTACAGAACAGTTGAGAACAGGTTCAGTTCAGAATAGGTTGATGCTTGCTCTGTGTTCCAGTTTCTCAACTTGTTTCAAAAGTCGACAGACGTCTCATGCTGCATATAAATTGACAACTGTTATTACAGAAGTCAACATCATCCTTCCAGAAGTAATGATGGCCTCTATGGAGACTTCTCCAAGCTGCTGCATCTTTCTTCTTGAAAAAGTGTTAAACGTATCAGAAAATGTTTTTGCTTTTCTAGTATCCAGGTGAGGAAGGCAGCATACGAGAGTTCCCAAGTGGGAGTTCTTTCAACAGGTAAAGGGCAACCCAGAGATGAAAACAGATAGGCTTGCCAAGACTTGGCTGTAAATACCACTTTTGAGGATGGGTTCAGCTCAGCAACCTGTTGCTGCCAGAAACTGTTACGGAAATTCTATATCCAGGAAAACTGCAGTCACACTGGTGTATATACCAGTATGGAATACTGAAAGATAAACAACACTGAAGACCCTACCAGACCCCAAAGCAATACTGAAGCAAGTCTGCTGGCAGATTTCTCTGCATTAGTGGACGCCTAAAAGTGGTAGTCTGTAAGCTAAGCTTGTATGAAAAAGATTCCCTTGGAGTTTCTCTCCTCATTAACATACAAACACTTGGCAGAACAGGATTTAAATGAAGACTTACTATCTCTAATACGTTTGAAATGTATCTTTAAGCTCAAATGTGATTCTCAAGCCTTTTTTTCTTCTAGATTTTCTACTAGATTTTAAATTATGAAGCAGTTGCAGCTAATTTTATCTTATAACAGATCTGAACTTGCACAAATAACTATGAAGAGAAGTTGCTTTTAATATGTTTTTCTTTACATGGCTCAGGGCCCAGATTTTCTGATCTTGAAAAGAACATGTCCAACAGGAAGTCAATCCATGCCAAGGTAGCTCTTGTCCATAAAGTAGATAGAGCGGATGCATTCAGAATTGAGATAACTTCAAAGTTCCTTCTCAGGAAGGATTTTATTCTTCTGACAGTGTAGTCCATAGGGAGGAAGTGACCATGTACCTAACCCACTGTAATAGGACAGGAAAGCACTTACACTAGGGTAAGTCAGTCACAGTTTCAGTTTTGATGGATTTTTTCTTTTTGTTACTCCCCCCACAAGCCCTTTTCACACTGTATTAGAAATGCAGGTCCAGAAAGAAAGGCTTTAAAAATCAGAGATACCTCAACCTTCAGCATCAAATCCCAGCATCTGGGATGCTGCTTTTAAGATTTCCCCATTAATACAGGGTTTCTATTTGAAAAAAAACTTTCATGCTTTGTGGTCCCTCAAACAACATAGACAGAAGAGAAACAGGGATGTTTGTAAATCGTGACCCAACCAGGTGTGCGTGCTCATAAGATCTGCCTTGCAGTTTTATAAGCCATTAGAAAACACTACAAGCCTTAAAAGGTGCAAGTGTTATTTTCCCCTGAGGCAAACAAAATGTTATTAGTAATTAGTCAGGCTTATCTTTGTTTTATGGAACAGCCAGCTGCAATCGGGTTTTGACAGTATCTGTATTTTGACAGGATCTGTAAAATTTCAAATACAGGCTATGAATTTGGAATTCGTAACAGACCAATGTAACTTCCACTCCATCATCTGTGAGCATCCAGAAGGTAAACTTTTCTGTTACAAATATTTAGTAGAACCTAAAATCTGACACTGACATTCTACCTCAATAAATTAAAATGTCAATTGCTAACAGATTGGTAATATAATACAGGACAGATATATATTATTCAAGACCGAAGTTCCACATTGCAGAAGAAAATACATCAAACCATACAAAAGATAAATTCTCTCTGAATTTGTATACACAGAAGACTTATCTACTTCAGAATTATCATGAACATCCTACTACCAAGTTCAAAAATTAAAAACTACATTCCAAACGCTAAATCTGCTGATTTGGTAGAGGTTAAATATATTCAGAAACAAAATGTTCAGAAACAGAAGACAACTTTAAAGGAGGCTAGTGTGAAGAAAAAAAAACCTGTGCCTAAATAAAGCAAGACTTCAATGTTTACCCAGGTTGGGCTTGAATGCCACTGTGCTGCAAGTCTTCTCAAATACCCTTGCAGTTAACTGCTTTCTGAAAGTAAAATGTAACTGCATATGCTTCAATAACATACTGCTATCAAACTTACATTGCATTAACACAACCATGCTCTAAGGTTATGTTCATAAAAGGGATAGCATTGAACTTAAACATTCGATTTCTCCTGAAGTCTAAGAAAATTTGGATCATCAGCTGCACCTCTCAAGACAAGGAGTACCATTTTACTTCTATTATAGTTCCACACCATGTTAGTCACATTTTAAATCCAAGTACTATTACAACTTGCACGTCACATTAAATAGTTGATTTAAAGAAAAATAAAATAATATAATGCTGCCATCACCTGCCATTGCTGGGCTGTTGTGGAGAATGTCTGGAATGGTCTGAAGGCTCTGACCTCTGGTCAGGAGATCGTGAACGACTGCGGCGGGGCCTGTCATGGGATCGGTTGGAATGATCTGATGCCAGCGACTGAATTTCTGAAATGTCTGTTAAATAAAAGTTGTTTTGTCATGAAATGATTGTAATTAAAATGGTGGCATGACCTGCTCAAATGCAAATAAGCTTTTTCAGATAATTTTTATGAAGATGTTGAATCTCTATTATTTTGCAACTACTAATATCCCTGACAGAACAATTACAAGAATCAGAACTCTAAAGCTTTCTCCCCCATTTTTGAAGGTGTAGTTTTCAATCACATTCAAACAAGAATTTACCCACATGACAATCTCACTCCTAACTCTTCTCTCCCCTCCTCCCATCCCACTTACTTATTTTATGTCTTTACAACACAGGAAATTCCTCTCTCCCTTTGGAAATCAAGTTCATTCATACTCACCATCTCTTTCTGAAGCATTAGCAGAATGAATACTGTCAGAAAGATCAGGGACATTTAACAGTGTAGCTCTTTCATCTCGCTGAACGACCATCTTCAACTTGCCTTTTGACCTTTCTATTAGTGTTTTTGCATCTGCTAAGGACATATTTTCCGTCACTGTGCCATTTATCTAGAAGAGAAAAAAGCATATATAAACTTACTGAAAAAAACCCAGTGAATCTCCAGATATATATATCCACAGATTACATTTAGAAATACCCAAGATATTTACCCAATTACCAACATACAACAGAAGACTATTAGGCTAATCCAAACTACGTAATGTAATACTGAAAATTATTTTCACCTCTCAAAGACAAAGCCTCTACCACCAAAACAAAACTATTTTAAAAGTATTAGTTATGTTTTTTGAACCACCACTGCTATATCCAGCAGAGTAAGGAATGGCATGTTTTTCTGCACCAACACATTTACATCAGTATCTTCAAATAAGAAGTGTTAGCATGAATTAAAAATCGCTGGATATATTGATTTCTACAAAAAAAATTTTAACAGATCTTATAAAAAATAATTTAAAAAGAATAAAAATCAACATTTAAACTGAAGGCAAGTTCCAGTACTGCTCAATGGCACATCTGATTTATACTTCAATTTATTGATCTGTGAAATAATTTAATAAATTATACATCTATTACCAACAATAATTATGCTATTAAGAGAGAACTAATTCGAAGAACATTTGCACAACACTCTTCCTTTTAAGCCAACATCACCATTTACTGTACCTTCAGTACAACATCTCCTTCCTGAATATTGCCATCTCGTGCTGCCAGACTATCCTGTGATATTTCCTTCACAAATATGTGACTTGCCAACCGCAGACCATACTCTTTATACATCAGCAATGAAAGAAAAAGAGAACTGATGAAACAGCAGTAAAAAAAAAAATAGGGAGGTATGTGAAGATTTACATTTACACTGGAAACAGAAAGAGGACAGTGAACTTGGCACATGAAGGGCTGTAGTGGAATTACACTATGGATTTACCATTATATCAATCTCTTTTCTAACTCTGCCTGTTATCATAGCTGTTACTCAATAGCTTAATTTAGATGCTATGTACAATTTGTCCTCTTTCAAACAAGACAGGCACTGAAGACTCAACTAAAGCATAGGGAAAGTATGCAGCCACTGAATACCAAATGTCAAGTGCACAGCTGGGGTTTGTTTACATTATATGACACTTTAATTAAGCCCATGTATTTTGGAATATGAAAAATACCAACAGAAGCACAGTAGCAGATTCTATATTTTCAGCTAGCTACTGGTAAAATGGCCAACAAGCTGTTAACAGCACTGTTCATACAGTGAAGTACTTAACATAACACTGAATGAAGCTGTTGGCCTTTAAAAAACAGCAAAAGTTTTAGGAAGAGAATTACATACAAGTTACCTTCATTCTTCCTTGATTTCACCAGTGTTACTTTGGTGGGTTTTGCAGGCTGACTTGACGTAACCGACCTTCTGTCTGATCTTGGTGATAAGCTTCTCTCTCTGCTAGCACTCCGATCTCTTACCCAGCTCTTTTCATGCCTTCTGTTAGCACTTAGACCACCACGGCTGCTTCTTGGATCACGTATCTCTTCATCATAACTATCGTCCTCATTTTCAGACACTGGTTCAGGTTCTGGTCGAGCCACTGGAATCTGAATTTTCTTCATCCTTCGGATAGTCTACAACCAAATACTAGATATCATCCTCTGGCTATGGAATGCTAATGGTGTTACTGAATATCAGAAGACAAGCCAATCCCAAAACTCACAAGAAAACACATAGATGTGTTTATGAATGCCCTGACTTCTTGCATCCTCACTATAAAAATCCTATGCAATCAATATGATTCTATAAAACAGATTACTAGAAGCATTTTTTGAGAGGCATGTTTGTTTACAGTTGTTTGAGTCCTTTTTTGCTTCCCCAAAAGTGGCAAAATGATAACATATTATAATAATACATAACACAATATTCTGTCTTCAGAGCTGCACATTTGAATTTTCTCCCTTTGCTTAAACCTACAGATCAGTTACTGGCACTGCTAAAAGACTTCCTTTTCCTAGCATCTAACCTACTATACACCCAGTGTGCTACTGACAGTAATTCTCTTCAACTTTGAAGCCTCCCAAAGCAGTATTTAGGCAAGCCACAGAGGAAGGGGAACATTTCCACTGAAAGTTCAAAGTTGGATTACACTAGCGTAGTCAGCTGTTTCCAGAAAAAGTCTCAAGACTGTTTGGAGGCTTATTTGCTACATATTACAGAACTGAACCAAGTTATAGCATCAAATTTTCATTAACTGCTTTTCATTACATTAATCTATACACCAAATACGTAAGATGCTGAAAGCCCTGCACAGGGGCATTTTGGTTTGTGCAAGCTTTAAGAAATTGCTAAATCTACAAATACAAAATATGACAAACTTTTTTGCAAGTACATTAAAAGCAGAAGAGCACTAAAAATCTGTCAGCATGAAAGCTTTTCTACAAGCCCTAGAGGCTGTTTTCCTGAATTAATTGTTAGACATTGTGCATTTCTGTTTAATTTTTTGTAAAAATCTCAAACTTCTACAGAACACCAGATTACTACCCTTAAACGATGACCTGTATGCTTTGCAAAGTTCAAAAGCAAACCACTTTGAATAAGCCTACAGAATTATAGGAATTAAGGTAATTATACTTTATTTTGGCAAACTATTTACTGAACATAAAAAAAAACGGTGTTAGTGCCTAACTGTGGGTATAGTCCTTCCGCATACACAAGCCTTTGAAAATCTTGGTAAGAGTGCTTTTGGAAAACTGAGAACTTTACCATGAAGAAAAGGAGTCCAAAATATCCAGGGCTACACTACCTAAATATAATAATTTACATTAAAAAAAATATATAAATTTGACCTACATGATAAACACATACTGATCGTCACTTACAACATGTAGCACCACACAGGTACTATTCTAGTACCTTGCATCATGCATGTATTTCACAGCAGACAGTACACAATTTCACTTTTGCTCTGTAACTACAAAATTTAAGCAAGCTTAAATCTTTAAGACTTTCACTTACAATTTTGGCATTCTTCCCACTTTTCCTCAGCTGCTGAACAGCAAATGCATGCTCAACATTATCCATTGAAACTCCATTAACCATTGCAACACGGTCATTTTCTCTAAATGAAAAACATCATAATGCACAACATAAATACTTTATGCTGAAGGGAAAATAAGGGGGAATGTGTGTCATTGACCAGACTAACTGTATTACAAACCTGCTATACAAACAACTACAGATAAGTATCTTGAGAGCGAAACAATCGGGAGGCTTACCTACCAGTGACAAAGATGAACACTCCCCCAAATCAGAATACAGGTATAGCTTGGCACTTACTGCAGCAGTCCTTCTGCTGGGCCTCCTTTCAGCACATCAGAAATAACTATTGATGTCTCACCACTCTGAAAGTGAGGATTATCTCTTCCTCCAGATATTGCAATACCAAAACCAAATCCCGGGGCCTATAACATAACAGAAGGAATATTTTTACATCCCAATATTTACATGGTCACAATTCACATTCATCTGTCAAATACAGAAAGGTCCTATGGGATGAACAAAACTTTTTGTAAGAAAGAAGGATCAATGAACCATGCCATGTGATTCAAGAACAGAAGAGAAATTAAAAATAAGCATTTTTAGAAGGCATACAATCTTAGCCTAACTATCCAATTTCTCCCAAGGGCAGGAGATAGAGTTACTTTTTTATGGCCTGGGCCTCGGGTGGTCATTAGCAAGACCTCAATCTTCACTAAGCACAACATACCATACCACAGTATCAAGATACTGATTCAAACCCGTATCACATCCTGCAACACTTTCTTTGAGGTTTCACACTATGGCATTTACCCAGCTTGACCTCACCTCAGGAACCAACAGGATCACAGCACACAGTAGTATGACTGCAGGCTCAGTTCTTAAGAATACCAAGATCACTTCTACCACTAAATACAACCAAACCTTGCCAGCACTTGCAAATCATCTGCATCTTAAGAAGAGTAATTTGCTTCAATCTTTTCCCTCTAGGGTGACCTGCCACTACAACAAGGTCAATGCCTCTGAAAAGTTATTCTTGTTAGTTATTTCAGGATCAAGAATGATGCTTACATTTCTGCCTGGAAGCAGTGAAGGTGGGAAATAAACTTGCTAAATGTTAACTGATTTGCAAACTATCGAATTTCTCTATCATTGCCCAGAAAACAGAAGGATATTACCACTCAAATGCTGTATTTTTCCTAAGAATTTACTTTGAAGTTTTCGACTACGCATGACAGTCAGTAAATGGGAAAGAGGAGGTTTCAGTCAATTCCTCTATTTCACACAGCATACACTCCATGCTGGCAGACTTACTCCTTTCTTCTTCAGATTTTGACAAACATGACCCAGCTTTAGGAATGAGTTTCATAAAGTGATGGCAGAAGCTACATGGCAGTCTGCACCTGGCTGCAAGGCACATGATATTCATTCCCACTTCCCCCAAAACAGAGGTCATAAAAAGCTGGTCCAGATTTAGCGTGTAAGCAGTAAATAAATAGGACCATACAATATTAAAACAAAAGTCTGGAGATTCACTTATCAGAAACCAATTTCAACAGTTTCATACTGTTGCCAAGTATGAAGAAGATAAGTTGGTCTAACAAGTGGGGGGAGTACACCTTATTGCTTCTACACACATTTTAATTCATTAAAGGAAGACTGGACATCTTTTCAAGATGCAGCCAATCCAGATCAACCAGAAATCACAGCTGAGATTCAAGGATTAGTAAATGAAACCCTGTGCCATGCAGGAGGACAGTCTAAAGGATCATAATTGCCTACTTATGACCAGAGCTGAGGCTTTTGTTAAGTTTTATTTTCTAAATAGTAGACCAAGAGAATATATAATAGGCTATGAAAGTAACAAAAACCTCTTTCAAAACAGCAGTATTTCCCCTTTTTCGTATCACTGCTGTTTCAACTGGATATTCCATTACACCCATATACTTGGGTGGGGAAGGACGGGGAGAAGACAAAGATATCTACGTCAAACTTTATTATATATTCTCTCTCTTTTCCTACACCACAAACAAAAAACTTCTCATAGCTCTTCACTCATGACAAGAAATAAAATCATTAGGCCAACAGAGATGCAGAAATGCACTATTAATCTTATTTTGGTGCTTGCCATTCTATTTTTTGAGCAGATCTGGCAAACCAGATCACCACTATTAAGACAACTAGTTCCACATTTTCAAGGCTATTGCTTTTCAAGAAGGCCTGAAACATGGTAATCGCATGCACACATCAATCAGATGATTAGTCAAGTGCCTTCTAATAATATAAATCAAAGTCTGAAGAAATAGTCTACATTAGAAAGTAGGAATGAAACCTTGAATATTTTTAAAAATTTAAGACTTTAAATAATCTGCCAGTAAACCTCAGCCTACTACTTTTCATTTTATCATGCAACTTACCTTCAGCTTAAGAGATAATAAAATGAACTACTCTCAAAATTGAACTTAGCTCCTAGGCATGTCTGGAAATAGCAAGATGATCACTACAAATTACACAAGATATAAATATGCATCTTAACTAAAATCACATTTTTATTTTTTTGTTTAAATCTGCTACGTCACAAATTCATCTGTTAGACAGTGCAGTGACAACAGAGAGAAAAGCACCATCACCCACAAAAGAAAACCAAACACTCACCACACAAAAAACCAACCCAAAATGTACTATTTTGCTCTCCCACAGTACAGCAGCATGGGAGGAGCAGAAAGGTTCTTCAGGAGACGGAGACACATCTAACACAGACACACAGAGCTTTAGTTCCAGTTATGAAGAAATCCACATAATCTATGAAGCGCATGGATCCTCCTTCAGTCTTGTACAGTTAAGTATACAAAAGCAGAAGATCTCTCAATAAAATATAAACTGTAGCTACCTGAATAAGCTTTAGCTGAATTTGACACTGGCTCAATCTCTTACAAGCTAAGCAGCAGTCCAAGAAGTTGGAAGATAGTAAAGAAAGGGAACAAAACTCTTGGTTAGAAATTCAAGCCTCTTCTCCTCTGAAAAAGTTTCTATTAAGACTTTTGCACAATCATGCTGGAACTCATCACTACTGCATTAAATCACAACACAGACTGCTTCTGTGCTCTGTTCCAGACTCTGAGATACCCAAAATAGACAGATTAAAAAAAAACCCCTGATGTCTGAACTAAGTGCCTCAGTTCATATGTATATATACTGCAACTACTGGGATTAAATATGCTGTTTCCCAAATTTGTATAACATCTCTGGAAAACAAAGGTCACAGAAAGAAACTCTTCAGAAGACGTGAGTAAAGCTGCATTTTTCAACAAGAAGTCTCTATGTAAAGCACCCCCTTCTCTTCTGCAAGGCTCATCTTCTGAAGTTTATACACCATACTAACGCCTTTTTAAAGGGTCATTACAGGATCCAAACATGTTCAAAAAAACCCAACACATGTATCTTTAAGGTATTTAACACTTTTGAACTGTCATTTACTGATTTATAGATCAGTAGAAGCTCATTAGTTGATTATACAGATAAAATACTTTATATAGTATCTGCTACTGTAGATTTTCTGTTTCATGAAGAAATTGCATACAAATGACAACTAGCTTTCTAAAATCTGATGAGTACTACCTAAACCGCTGTTTTTACAGTTTTGGCTACCTTTATGGAGCCCATGAAGTTAAAGGAATCCTACTCTGCCACAGAGAGAAGTAATGGAGTTATAATAAAGAACAGCACAGGCTTAAAGCAAAATAAAAATGTCAGCGCTGGAACTACCTACAGGACAGAGGTTAAGTTGCAAAACAGGAATAAATATAGTTCAGAATATTCTATGAAACTCTGCTAATACACACAGAGCATCCAACAAACTACTTGCATTACCTATGTATTTTTAAGGCTGTTCATTCCAATAGATGTTAGTGGTCCTTACTCATTAAGAAGTTTTGATCAAACATCATGCAAGATACCCTGGTTCCTGCATAGTTTCTTTGGGACACTTAGAGGGACAACAGATCTGCTTGCCATTATGAAGAGACACGAGCCGATTTAGACTGACACCAACTCTGGGCTTCTCTGCCTTTCCCAGGGGGACTTAAGGGCTTATACAAATTTATACTGCACCTCAATCTTCCAATTATTTGTCTAACTTCATTTCTGAAGGCAAATACTGACAAAAAGGCACAAAAAGGTTTGGTAAAAGAGCTTTGCAGGCATACCAATAAAAGAGAAAGCCCATAATGGGAAGCCTAACTTGTATCTATCCCATAGAAATTCAGCACGTTAAGTATCTTAATTCCATCATATACAGCCCTCTTACTGCCCTCAGCTAAGCCAAAATCAGAAGCACATTTTAGTGCTCCCCACTAGAAAGTGAGTTCTATTCTTCAGAATGTTCTTTGTGTGGCTGAGAGCAGAAGGTCTATAGCAGTTCTGTAGCTTAGCCAAGTGGAACAGATAAACTCACACAAAAAATATTCCACAATCACTCAGAGTGGCATTTCAAGTCTATTCCAAATCTGTAGCTTCTAGCTTTGAGTACAACTGAGATCTGGATGCATTCTGCTCCTTCCAACTAAAATGGACTAATCTCATTTACTCGATAACCTAACACTACAAGAATGTCACAAATAAAAGGCAAAATCAAAAACCCCACAAAACAAATCTGCAATTGTTCTCCCAAATCCTCTTGCCAGTGCTAAGGATAAATTCCAAGCACTGGTTCACTTAACATTAGTATAAGAGTATCGGTTTTGTTATCTGGCAGATGAAAAACATTCATTGTTTGGTTTTAATTGGCTAAATTAATACTATCAAATTATTAACAGTACATGCCATCAGCTTTCAACATCCAAATAACAAAACAGTTAAACCAGTACAGCTGGCAGAAGTTTGGCACATGAAGTATCGAAATCGAAACCACAATCAAACCACACTTTTCACTTCTATACTATATAAGGACATCTGACTATGTGCAAAGATGGGATTTCTAGTTCCCATCTATTATTTCACAATTTGCTTGTGGTAACATCATATTGCAGCATCTCGTTGTTCCTTTGGCTCACTGACTGAACACATCATTTTCAGGTTTCATTGAAATAACTGTTTTTGAGTGCAAGACAGTATTGATTTAATCATTAATATGAGCAAAAAATTTTTAAGTTTACAGAGGCTCCAGGGATGACTGGACAGCTTCAAGAAGAAAACTTGAAAGGCAATTACATATAGAAATAATATTTCTTGTGCAAGAACTTGTTGACCTAAAAATCACTGGAAGCTTGAAAAGTAGCCTAGATAACCATGACTACACATTGTTGGTTTTACTCATACTTTCCCTTCTACATGTGTTTGAAGTTAAAGACGGGGTATTTTGTCAGAGAGCCTTTTGGTCAAGCTGAGTGTAACCACTCTCTTCTTAAGAGGGCGAGCTCTCAGGGATTATTTTGAATCAACAACATCAAACTCAATAGAACCAACAGACTTTCCTTAAGCAGCTCACTCCTTACTGTCTCTCTTGTACAGCCTCACAATAGCTACATGAGAAATCAGTTTGATAAGAGTAACTCAAGTAAAGGAAGAGTAAGCCTAAATGTAAAAGCTGTCTTCCTATTCACTGACTCCCCATACACATTCCTTTGTCAAAGGTGCACATTCCGGCCACCCAAACCCGCTATTTGCAGTCACCTTAAGAAAGGAACAAGAAAATAAGGCAATTTTTAACACGTTTGTTTATACTTAGTTACACTGGTTTATGACCCGCAAATAAAGTTTTACAACATTTAGGTATAAATTACAGCACAATCATTAATGAACACTTAAGACTTCTAACTGCTTTCGCTTACATACAGAAGTAATCTAAAGCTTTGGTTTTGGCATGGTTATTTGCTGGCAGATTTATCTCTGAAATCCAACAAAGAATTAGAGTACTATCAAATGGTGCTTTTACAACACTTCTAAATTTAAACAAAAAAAAATGACAGTTTCCTTTTCTTCTATTTCCTGACACCTGGCTTTTTCCTATTGTTTTCAAAAGCTACCAGTATCCTGCATCAGGCAGACATAACCAACTGTACGAACTTACCCTGTGAAGAGTCACTGTGTGTTGTTCCCATATAGCTGTTTCTTCCATTGTTGTGCTCTAAGGAGAAAAAAGAATCCAAAGATTAGACTCACTGTCAATAGCTATACTAAAAGACTGTGTAATACCACAGAAACTTGCACTCAAAAGTAACATTAATATTCATGCTGAATAGGTACAGAGAAGTAGGGCTAGCTCATTTGTTACACA